>JAQQPU010020124.1:0-15784 GCA_029168905.1 Artemia sp. Kazakhstan ARC1039
TAGTGCCCTTTTTAATAGTCGAAAGTGATTAGAGGGTAACTAACCCCGCTCTCACGGCCACCATTTTCCCAAACACATCCAATCAAAATCTTACAAATAGCCATATTGTTCAACGTAGATGAAAGATCTTGAAATTAGGTCTTTGAGGATGACACTCCCCCAGAGCCCTCAGGGCTAAGGTTGTAAGTTTTTCCCTGGGGGTATATACTCTTTTTATTGAAAGCTTTGTCGTAGAAACTTGAAAAAGGGCTCATTCGATTGTAGATTCGATAGGCTAGTGCCCTTTTTAATAATCGAAAGTGATTGGAGGGAAACTAATCCCCATCTCACGCCCACTTTTCCTAAAACACATCCAATCAAAATGTTGAGATATCCATTTTGTTCAACGTAGCTGAAAGTTCTGGAAATTAGGTCTTTGAGGATGAAAATCCCCCCAAAGTCCTCATGGCAAGTGCTTTAAGTTATGCCCTGGGGCATATAAGATTCTTATAGAAAGCGTTGTTGTTGAAACTTCAAAAAGGGCTCATTCGATTGGAAATTGAAATGGCTAGTGCCCTTTTTAATAGCTGAAAGTGATTGTAAGGCAACTAACACCCCTTCCAAGCCCACCATTTCCCAAAACACATCCGATCAAAATTTTGAGATAGCCATTTTTTCTACGCAGTTAAAAGTTTGGGAAATTAGGTCTTTGAGCAGGACACTCTCCCCAGAGTCTTAAGGGCAAGGGTCATTAGTTATGCCCTGGGGGCTTATAAGGTTTTATTGAATGCTTTGTCATAGAAACTTGAAAAAGGGCTCTTTCAATTGGACATTCAAAGGGTTAGTGCCCATTTTAATAGTTGAAAGTGAATGGAGAGCCATTAACCCCCCTCTCACGCCCATCATTTCCCCAAACACATTCAATCAAAGCTTAGAGATATTTATTTTTTTCAACGTACTTGGAAGATCTTTAAATTGATAGGTCTTTGAGGATGACAATCCCCCCCCACAGTCCTCAGGACAAGTGTTGTAAGTTATGTGCTGGGGCATATAAGGTTTTATAGAAGATGTTGTTGTGGAAACTTCCGAAAGGGCCCATTCGATTGGAAATTGGAATGGTTAGTGCCCTTTTTAATAGTTGAAAGTTATTAGAAGGCAACTAGCACCCCTTCCAAGCCCACCATTTCCCCAAACGCATCAAATCAAAATTTTCAGATAGCCATTTTCTCTGCGAAGTTGAAAGTTCTGGAAATTATGTCTTTGAGCAGGACACTCCCCCCAGATTCTTCATGGCAAGGGTTATAAGTTATGCCTTGGGGGCTTATATGGTTTTTATTGAAAGCTTTGTAATAGAAACTTGAAAAAGGGCTCATACAATAGGAAATTCGAAGGGTTAGTGCCCTTTTTAATAGTCGAAAGTGATTTAAAGGCAATTAATCCCCCTCTCACGCCCACCTCTTCCACAAACACATCCAATCAAAATATTTAGATAGCCATTTTGTTCAACGTAGTTGAAAATTTTGGAAATTAGGTCTTTCAGCATAATAACACCACCCCCCCCCCTCCCCACAGCCCTCAGGGCAAGGGCTGTAGGTTATGCCCTGGGGGCATATAAGGTTTTATAGAAAGTGTTGTCGTAGAAACTTCAAAAAGCACTCATTCGATTGGAAATTGAAATGGCTAGTGCCCTTTTTAGTAGTTGAAAATGATTGAAGGGCAACTAACCCCCTCTCACACTCACCATTTCCCCAAATATATACAATAAAAATTTTGAGATGACCATTTTTTCAACGTGGTTCAAAGTTCTAGAAATTTTGTCTTCGAGAATGACAACTCCGCCCCTGTAGGTCTGTGCCTGCAGCTCAAGGGTTTTAAGTTATGTCCTTGGGGCATATAAGGTTTTTATAGAAAGCAATGTTGTAAAAACTTCAAAAAGGCCTCATTCGATTGGAAATTGAAAGGGCTAGTGCTCTTTTTAATAGTCGAAAGTGATTGAAGGGCAACTAAACCCCCTCTCACGCCAACCATTTCCCCATACTCATCCAATAAAAGCTTTGAGATAGTCGTTTTGTTCAACGTAGTTGGAAGTTCAGGAAATTGTGTATTTGAGGATTACATACCCTCCAGAGCACCCAGGGCAAAGGTTGTAAGTTCTGCCCTGGGGGCATGTAAAGTTTGTACAAATAGTGTTGTCGTAGAAATTTCAAAAGGGGCTCATTCAATCATCAATCAGAAATTGAGAGGGTTAGTTCCCTTTTTAATAGTCGAAAGTGCTTGGAGAGTAACTATCCCCCCTCTTACGCCCACCATTTCCCCAAACACATCAAATCAAAATTTGAGATAGCTATTTTGTTGAACGTAGTTGAAAGTTCTGGAAATTAGGTCTTTGACGATGAAAAACCTCCCCCCCCCACAGCATTCAGGGCTATGGTTGTAAATTATGCCCTGATGGTATATAATATTTTTATAGAAACTGTTGTCTTAAAAATTTCAAAAAGGGTTTATTCGATTGGAAATTGAAAGGGCTATTGCCCTTTTAATTTTATGGAAGGGAGGGTTGTTTAATTTCAGAGCAGACTCAGTCTCTCTCCCTGAAAAAGACTATGTCAATATAAAATGAACAGAAATTAATCAAAAAACTTTTTGCACAAAATAAAATTTTCAAAAAAAAAGGTAAAGAACTCCATTAAACCAAAAATGAGCAAAAACCCAAAACAAACAGAAACTAAAATAAGTCAAACTGAAAACGAGCAGAAATTAACCTAAGTAGGGTTCTAAACCATATGCTTTCTAAAAGCCAGAATATAATTTGTACTTTACTGAAAAAATTCTCTTAAATGTTTTCACTTTTATAACCTTAAGAAATCAAAAATTAATTAAGATTTTAAGGAATAAATATCAGCATATCTACATTCAACTGACAATGCACAAATTCATTTGAATTTTTTTTAGTAAAGTACAAAATATATTTTGGCTTTTAGAAAGCATAGGGTTTAGAACCCTACTCAGATTAATTTCTGCTCGTTTTGAGTTTGACTTATTTTAGTTTCTGCTTGTTTTCGGTTTAATTTATTTATTGATACTAATTTGCGGTAGTTTTATGCTTGGTAAATACTTTAATTCTATTTTGTCCTTTTTGGTTTAATGGAGTTCTTTACTTTTTTGTGAAAAACTTATTTTGTGCAAAAAGTTTTTTTGATTAATATGTATAAGAAGAAGTCTTGAAACTGTATTTTGAAGTCAGAAAAAAATGTCTTGTCAGAAAATTAAAGAATTTAACTCTTGTTTATCTGAAGAGTAATGGAAAAGCCACTGTTTATTTCTTTTTTTTTTAACCCTGAAATCCAATAAACCTGTTTTAAGATCGAAATCAAACCGCTGGAGTTACTATCGCCAATTTCCTTTAGCACCTCACAGTATCCTATCACAGTGTCAGAGTATCAGAGATACAGGGCCAGGGTTGCCACCGAGGTTACGTTCTTACCATTTTCGGTATGTATTAAGTAAAACGGTACGTTTTACGTTACGGTGTTCAAAATGGTACATTTTTGTTACGTTTTTGAATTTATGTTACTTTTATGTTACGCTTTTGAATAATGAGAAAGTTTCACATTTTTGAGTAATCTATTCCCCCCCCCCCCGCGTGAAAAAAAACCGCTGTTCCTATTTTAATTACACTGACATGAGTATCGATATTTTTCATATCGCTGTAATTTAATCTTATCTAACAATCACTCAATTATTAGGATGAGAAAATACCCACTTAGCTTACTCGCATAGTAAGTTAAGATAACATTATCTCTCATGAGCATACGATTATTATTTGTTTAGTGACAAGTGACAAAAGTCAGTTAGTCACAGTCACCTCACCAACTTTCAATTTCATCAGTTGACTTTGAATCTTGTTCCGTCAACAGTCATACTAAAATTATATGGAGAAGAAGCTAGTTTCATTAGTTAATGCTAATAAAATAAAACAAAATATGGTGAAAATATAAAAGTTTAGAACCAAATTTGGGCTATATAGGGGGGGGGGTAAAGCATAGTATATATTAAATACGTAACCTAATCCGGGTGTTTTTTACCCCTAGACCCCAAGAAACAATAGTTTAAATATTATAAACGCAATGACAAACCAAGCTTTGCGATTCAATCAGCTAATTGACAAGTACCGATGATATAGTTATTATTCTTTCCGTAACAACCTCACCCCCTCCCACTTCTGATTGGTTTGACATAATATCAGGTTATTTACAAAAGTTACTCTTTTTATATGGGATTATGAACAGCTGGTATTGGTAAAATATGAAACTGTAAAAATGAGCCATTTTTTGGTTATATCTAAGCATTGAGGAGGGGGGGGGATTAGTTGAGCCGGAATTTTCGATTTTATGCTAAACTTTTTCCAAATATCATGGTCACTTTTTTGACATTATACCCCCCTCCCCATCTGCAGTCCCATGTATAACTTGTATAACCATGTATAACTTCCTCAACTCATCGACTGTTCCGTTTATGCATTTAAAACCTAGATAAATTTGATGTTTATGTTTTGTAAAACCCAATGCTTTTTGTGCCCCTCATGTTCGCTTATATTCATATATTATGTTCGCTATATGAATATTCGCTATATGAATATATAGCGAATTGAATATAATTGAACTATATGAATATATGAATATAGAAATTATGTTCGCTATATGAATATATGAATATGTTCGCTATATGAATATGAATATTATGTTCGCTATATGAATATATATGAATATTCATATATTCATGTTCGCTTATATTCATATATATTCATATAGAAAAAAATCATTCTCTACTTTTTGGTTCATTTTGAAAATGAGTTTAATTTTTTTTATTGTTTGACCTCCTTCCCTAAAAATTCTTTGTACGTGCCTGGACTTGTGAGACACATTCAAAACAGCTTTAGAGTAACATTCTTGGGGTTGAATTGTGTGAACTCTTCTTTTATTTCTTAATTTCTTTTGGTTGGGAGTTACGATTCAAATTACAAACGGAAAAATGCATATTATGCAAAATAACTGTTGTTTCGTATATGAACTGAAGACAACGTTTGAAATATTTTTGTTCGATAGAATAAAAACAAAACAAAAACTCTGTCACTCGGAATTGCTTAAAAATTCATGTTGGAGCGTTGCAAATTTGAGGCTAGAGGAGATGAGACTGAGACGGAGCCAATCTAAAATATTAGACGGGAAGGGAGCGATTAAAATGATTTTTTTGGTCTTTTTAAGAAGCTGGATTTATTAAGATCTTTTTTATTGACATTTAAAAATAAGTAAAAAAAAATCTAGTTGTTTTTTTTCTTTTCTTCATAACTCTAAAGTGTCCTGTGTTTATTTATTTGCCTTTTATTTTGTACATATTAATCATCAACTTTTGGTTTAAAACACCAATAATGGCAATTAAAAACAACAACAACAAGATAAGCAAAATAGTAGCCTGGGTTTTTATGTACGCATCGATGGGGGGGGGTGTCTTTCTGTTGTGCAGGTAAGCTGGAAGCAGCACTTACAGTTGAATAAATAGGAATTTTCCGAAGGTAAAGAAGCAGGAATTGTTATTATTGTATACTTTTTAGGCACCTTTTAAAAGTTGGAGGGAGGATTTTTAATGAGATTACGTGAAGTATATATTTTTCAAATTATACAGGCAACAAGTGTCCCCTCTCCCCTTTAAGTACCGCTCTTGATAGCGAAATTAAGGGACCCTGTCTTGAAAAGAGACTTTCGTATCAAAAGTCACGAAAAAGTTACGTTTTTAAGAGTTGGGCGGTACGAAATTTTTTGGTCCCGTGGCAACCCTGTACAGGGTATTTGTCTTGGAATTCCGACGCACAGTTGTTGAAAAGATTAGGAGAAGAAACTGCTCCTTGACAGGCTCCTTTCAAGACAGGAATGAGTTTCCTGGGTGGAACAGGAGTATATTTTTATTCGGAGGTAGTTTCAGGCGAATACATATTCGAGAGAAAAAATCTCCAAGACGTGAATCACCGAAGAATTTAGTCCCTGTTTGGCCGCTTTAAGGAATATAACTTGGTGGATGAGGAAATCAAGGGTATGTTTGATATCGTGACTAGCGAGAGTTGGACATTCTCTTCTGTATTAATTAGTACATTGGCTATATTCCATGGCAAGCAATTAACGTATTCGTTTTTCACGGCATTTTGTCTCTTTTGTCTGCTTGCTCTAGCGGAGTACATAAAATCTTCAATGCACATTTGAAATTTAATTTCAGAACCCATGAGCCTTTTTTGTAGATCAAAGCTAATAGTTTCGGGGTTGATTGTAATTATTAGCCATTTTTACTGCATGATTTTGGCCCAGTAAGGACCAAAATATCATCAACTAAAAACTTATATATTTAATTTCATAATAATTCAGGATATGCAGCAACATGGTGAAGCATTCACCTCCGTAGCTTTCATATCCTACTTTCCATTGTGCATGCCAGGAACTCGGCAAAAATTCTATTTGCTTCCCTGCTTTACTACTTAGAAACAATCTGAATCTACTGTTTGGTAGCGTTAAAAGACGCATTTTCATAAAAATATAATTTTTATTCTTTTTGCTCATTTCAATGTTCAAACAAAATAGTTCGAACCCTTTCTTATATTTCAATTTTGAGAAGACAAGGTTCTAAATCTGACATTAGGAATTTTCTAATTTTTTTTTTCATAACTTTAAAATTGCTCTAATATTTCAAAATTTACATTAAACTTGGCACTGACTATCATTTTATAATGTAATACGAAACTAATCTTTATTAAATTTCATAACATAGTATATCCTATTACATTTCTAAACACTAAAATGTAAAATGAAATATTTTCACCTATTGAGACTGGTGTCAGGCGTTTATCCTCCAGAAAATACTCCCCGAAAATATCCCCCCTTCACGGAGAATACCCCCCATGGAGAATACCTCCCAAAAATACCTCCTCCCGCGAAAAATACCCCCCCCCCGGAAAATATCCCCCCAAAGACAATAACCCCCCTAAGAAAACACCCTCCCTCCCCCCGAAGTCTACCTCATGGAAAATACCCCCCGGAAAATACTAAACAAAATCACCATTAATAAATATATGAAATCCAAAACTAACAGAAATTACAATAGATGACTTAGTCTAACTCAAAACAAGCAAAAATTAAAAGGAGTACGGCTGACAAAACCCATATCTTCTCAAGACCTGAACCTAATTTTCACTTTACTAAAAAAAAAAAAAAAAAAAAAAAAAAAAAAAAAAAAAAAAAAAAAAACCGTGTATTGTCAGCTTGATATACATATTCTGATATTTACTCCTTATATTCTTAATACTTAACTATTTTTTAAAGTAAAAAAAGTGAAAACATTTAAAAAGTATTTTGTTTTAAGTAAAGTGCAAATTAAGTTCTGGTCTTGAGGAGGTGTGGGGGTTGTCAGCCCTACTCATGTTAATTATTGCTTGTTTTGAGTTTGAGTCGGTTATTTATTGTAATTTCTGTTCGTTTTGGGTTTAATTCATTTATTGTTGGTGATTTGTGGTAGTTTTACCTCGCTTTTTTCCCTAAAGTTATTTTTATAGAATTTTAGAACAAAGCTAATTGTTCTAATTAAACCATCATTGTATTTCAGGAATCGTTCTTAACCCTTTCAGACCTGAACATTGAAGGAGTGCTTGAAACATTCTGAAACCTTGCAATAATAATCAACGTAAGCTTCGATTCAACTTAATTTCAACTTCAATTATTTATTTCATTCACAAACTTAAATAGAAATAGTTACCATATGGTCATCTTAGGATAAAAAAGATTCATTTCACTTAATATGGAAGTTCATAAAACAGTTTCGGTCTCCATTCAGACACAACAGAACTTTACATTTAACGCAGAGAATTCGGCTAGTTGCAACCCTTGCACATTTCTCGTACCGGCAGCGTCTCTTTTAAACTGTGTCAGGTAGACGGCCAGCAGTGTCATATCGCACCGATTCTGACGGCATGCCTGCTTCTGTAGTTTTTATTTTTCACTTTGGAGGAGCACTGACAGAGGGTTGACAAGCGCGAGGACTATTGAAAACTCCTGACACTATCAAGGATCTTCAAATATCCATCTTGAAGTACATCAAGGACATATGTTGCTTCGCCCTCTCGCCTATGTATAAGCCAAGCATTGTTCACAGCTAAGTCAAGGAAATAATACCGCATGTACCATTTCTTGGACCGTATGTCAGTGCGGTAGAGCTCCAGAAGTATATCAGACAAGTCTACACCACCCATTGACTTGTTGTACTCATGGACAACACACGGGTGATCTCCCTCGACATGGCTACGAGTACGTCCATCCCACCTTTGACACTGGTCAACTGGAGCTGAACTGGAGAATGGTGAGGCCATATGCACTCGTTTATTGTCAAATCACTTCACAATGGAGACTTCCGTGTGCCTCTCAAGTCTATAATCATAGCTTCCACGCCCTTTCTTTTTCAATGATGCCTCACTTTCCAAAATTACACCTTTTATATGACTACTCCTTATCGTCCCACATGATTCAATTCCGTGATTGGTGCGTAAAGCATGAATAAGGTCAATAGATGTGTAAAAATTGTCGACGTACAGCTTGAGATTCATTCCCCGAGGCACATTGTCGATCAGTCAAAGGACAACGTCAGCACCCAGCCTAAAAGACTAGCCGGGACTGAGCCTTTTCCTGTGTATAATTCTAGGCCATAGACAATTCCGCTCACGCCCGCTCTCGCAAACACTTTGACACCCCATGAATGAGGCTTATCTTTCAAGTACTGTTTGAAACTTATCCAACCCTTGAAGGGAATTATCTGTTCGTTGACACTTTGTCTCTCCTCTGCCGGTATGCTTTTTAGATTTTCTCTGAGCTCGTCATACATTGGTCTGATTTTGAGCAGCTTATCATGACCAGTTTGATCAGATGGCACTGCTAAGCTATCGTCATTGATATGAAAAAACTGCCGAATCATGAACAATCTGTCACGGCTCATAGCCTCTGTGATTGGAGTGTATCGGAAAGTGCGCTCCTAGTAAATCCTCATAGCTGGTAGCTCTACAATACTCATCTGCACCTGTACTCCAAGGAACCAGTTCATCTCATGCTGAGTCAGCTTTAGGGTAATCCTAGCGTTTGTTTTCCTCGTTGCATGTAGATTGGTTTGGTCAACTAATCCAGCAACGATGCTATCTGTGATGAAAGTTCGGAATAAATCAATGGGTAAATGCATTTCTGTTTCTTTCGGGAGGGAAGCTTTCCATATGTTATCACGGGGCTCAATCTCTTTTCTTAGCCACTTGTATTCTTTTGTGGAATCTTGGTTTTTCATTGATGCGGTGGGGATGGTTGAAGAAGAAATAGGTGACGTGCTTGTCGATTGGATGGGAGACGGTTGAGCTTAAGTAGTGGCTTCTCCAGCATCAAATTGGTCATCTACACTCGTAAAAATTTCTAAACAGTTCAACATGCTGAGAGTTATATCCTCTGTAGGATCGTCAACCAGCTGAACAGGCTGTAGGGTGGCATATATGAAACTGGCACCAGGGTTGGATTCCATAATGGATCAGACTCGTTGTCATCATCAGACATGATTTCCATCTCAGATTTTCTGTCTGGTAGCAGAACCATCTCTGCAGCTCACTCTTGGGTGAGCTTCTCTGTTACACGTTTGCTCCTCTCCTTGAAAACATTTTCTTCCTCTTTTATTGGTTTGGAGTTTTCACCGGAATAAAAGAGGACCGTTGTCTCTAGAAGAGAAAATTATGATCAGACCAAAGGTGCATGGGTGCTTCTGCTTCATCAAATTCGAACAATCAGAATGAAGTGCTTCAGGAATAAAAAAGTAAAGCAAAAGAAAGAATATAAAGCACAATCAACAAGCAACAATCTGATGCATCTGCAGAAAGCTTTTTGTGTAGGTCACCGAGCTTTTGAGTTACAACCGTAACATAGAAATTTTTAACTAGATACCGATTTCTAGTCCATGGCGGCAGAGAAAGAAGAAATTTGCAAAATTTGAAATAAGTAACTTTAATCTTTTTTAAATCCTTTAGCTTAAGAACAGAATGAACACCCGAAAAATAAAGCACAGAATGATCAGAAAAAGTCGAGAATAAGCGCCCAAGAGCTCTTCTGTTATATTTTTTTATAATATATCTAAATTTTTTTGTTATATCTGTTATATTTTTCACGGTTTGCTACAATTTTTGAATAACTGAACTGAATTTTTCTTACTGAATCAGCAAAAATCTGTTTACGAAAGAGAGCTAGAGAATTAGAAACAGTAATACCAAGCCACCGAAAGGAAGAGACAGAAAGTACAGACAATTCATTACATACCAGAGGAGTAGACGAAGAGAGATTATAAGATAAGAATTTACACTTTAGAATTTTAACATAGAATTTTACAGAATTTACTCCAGATTCAGGGATAGACCAATATTTAGGAAAGACTGAGAAACTAAGGAAACCATCACAGAAAGAGCAGACTTAGTACGACTAATCAACAGAATGTCATCAGCATAGGCAATGTAAGAAATATCAGTAGAACCAGAAAAATAAGTGCCTGAGATCTTTTCCAGAACATTAGAAATACTAATTTTGAAAAGGGTTGGTGATTAAACACCTCCCTGCCTAACACCACGAAGCACTTTAATAGTTGTTTCTGGAGAAGATTAAATAAAAAAAACAAGTTTTTTTTAACTGAAAGTAAGGAGCGACATTAAAACTTAAAACGAACAGAAATTATTCCGTATATGAAAGGGGCTGTCCCCTCCTCAACGCCTTGCTCTTTACGCTAAAGTTTTTTATTGTTTAAAAAAAATAGAGTTGTGAGAAAGTCAAACTTTAGCGTAAAATCAAGGCGTTGAGGAGGGGACAGCCCCTTTAATATACGGAATAATTTCTGTTCGTTTTAAGTTTTAATGTCGCTCCTTACTTTCAGTTAAAAAACTTGTTTTTTTTATTTAATTTTTGAACGTTTTTGAATAAATGCAGGTTTTGATCTTGCCTCAGAGTACATGAATAATTTAAACAAAATTTTCATATTAATTTACTTTTATTTCGTTAAATGGTTTTCTCGAAACTTGTTTTATTTTATTTACGAACGTTTTTATTAGTAATAAATATACGTAACTTACGAATTAACTTACGTAACGAACTTCTATATTCATATATTTTTAATACGTATATTAGGGGGTTCGCCCCCTAGTCAATACCTTGATCTTGAAGCGAAAGTTCGAATTTTGTTCCAATTCTTTAAAAATGACCACTTAATCACAAAGGCCGTTAATTAGAATAAATAGCTCTTATGAAAGTACTAAATAATCTCTGGCTTAAAGAGTGAGGTATTGACTAGGGGGTGAACCCAGTCATATATGTAATATTTTCTGTTCGTTTAAAGTTTTGACGTTGCTGCTGTTGCAGTTGAAAAACTTGTTTTTTTATATTTAATTTCTGATTTTTTTTAAATAATGCTGGGAAGTCCGGCGTCCCCTTCATAGCAATGTCCCTTCCCCCATAAAAACTTCCTTCATGGAAAGATCCTCCCACATAACCCCCGACCCCCCCCCCCACTACCAGGAAAAATCTCCTCTGAAAACGTCTGTACTGTATACTTCCCAATAACCAATACTATATGTTAGCATTGGGTAAAGTTCATAACTTTCAGCCCTCCTCCCGGGAACTTCGGGGGATTAAGTCATCCTAAAAGACATACTTATAATATTTTCGAACATGCTGAACAAAATGGCTATCTCAAAATTTTGATCAGGTGACTTTGGGAAAAAATGAGCGTGGGAGGGGGCCTAGTTGCCCTCCATTTTTTGGTCACTTAAAAAGAGCACTAGAACTTTTAATTTCCTTTCTAATGAGACCTCCCACGATATTCTAGGACCACTGGGTCGATATGATCACCCCTGAGGAAAAGAAAAAAAAAATAAATAAAAATAAACACGCACCCGTGATCTTTCTTCAGGCAAAAAATGGAAAATTCCACATTTTTGTAGATAGGAGCTTGAAAACTCTACATTAGGGTTCTCTGATACGCGGAATATGATGGTGTGATTTTCATTAAGGCTCTATAACTTTTAGGGGGTCTTTCCCCCTTTTTTCGAAAATCAGCCAAATTTTCTCAGGCGTGTAACTTTTGATACGTATAGATTAAACTTGATGAAACTTATATATTTGAAATCACAATTAAAATCTGATTCTTTTGATGTATCTATTGGTGTCAAAATTCCGTTTTTTAGAGTTTCGGTTACCATTGAGCCGGGTCGCTCCTTACTTACAGTTCGTTACCGGGAACTGTTTGATTTCAGGCGGAGGTAAGAATTAGAATACCAAAACCGTAGAAGGTAAATAACCGAAAAATTAACACCATAAAAAGCCAAAGAAACGAAAAGCTGGTTATGAACAACAGAATCAAAAGCCTTTGAAAGATCAAGTGTACAGAGATATACGCCTTTACCCATAGAAGAATTAGAAAGTAGAATAGAAGAAAGGACACGATGAGCATGTTGGCACCCCACACCAGGTCTGAAACCAAGTTGATTTTCACCAAAGAAAGAAATATTTCGAGTTAAATTAGGTAAAAGAATATACTCGAAAACCTTGCTAATTTTGCAAGAAACAGAAACTGGACGGTAAGAAGAGCAATCTGTTGGCGGTTTACCTCTTTTTGAAATTGAAGTCACGCTGCCACAAAAAAAGCTTCCCGGGACGACAGAAGATGCCAAGCACATTTGAAACAAAAGCGCAAGATGTGACACAAGTTCAGCACATTGGGGAGTTAGATGCATTTTAGAGATACCATCAGCATCAATAGATTTCGACTTAAGATGATTCAAAGCATTCAAAACTTCACAACGCGATATAGGCAAAACAAAGCGCTGACTTAGAAATCTAGGGACAATTTTAACAGACGCTTCACCAAACTTTCAATGAACAGAATAATTCAAAACGGAGAAAATCTTCGAATAATATGCATGCCAAGAACTTGGTGGAATAGCATTACTACTTACATCAGAATCGTCTGTTTTACTTGAATTAATTACTTTCCTCCAATTTTTAGGCGAAGATGGAAAATCAAGCCCTCGGTATCGGACACTTTTTAGATACTTCTTAAATTCTAATTTAGTTTTCTGTTTAATAAGAAAAACATTACCAGACCTAGGCCGACCACAGTCTGTCCAAATTTTTAGCCAAAGTTTAGCTTTATTTTTACAGGCCTTAAGGTTAGGGTCAAGTGATCAAAGAGGCTTTTGAGTATTCTTTCGGATTCACTTTACTGGGACAGAAATTTTCTCAGCTTCTTTCATAGCAGAGAGGATAGAATGATAATATCGGTCTATTTTATATTGAGCATAAATAAAATTCTGACTACACTGCAAAAGCTGATAAGGAACATAAATCGTACTTAGAAGTGAAGCCAATGTTATAAGATAAACAGAAAAATTCGCATCATTCCAATCAGGCTTATAAAACCATTTAGAACGTACACCACGACTCTTAGACATACTCCCAGAACAAACAACAGACTTTGATAAACAAAAAGACAGCGGAAGGTGATCAAGATCATTCTCGTCAAAATGAACCGTAACTGGCGAGCAGACATGAGCTGCAGAACAAATAACGTGATCAATGTCTGATTTACTGCCTGAATGGTGAATATAAGTATAATCATGGGACTTCCGAACAATTTTATAAGCCGGGAGAGAATCAAAAAGCTGACCATTGCTTACATTATCAGAAACCAGATCGGTATTAAAATCACCAGCAATAACAAAATGCAACCCGTTATCCGATATCTTTTGAATTAAAGTTTTAAGACCATTACAAGCACAAAAGAAATTCTGAAGTGAACGAATGGAACGATCATTATATGGCAGATACACATTAATTAATACAATATTACCAAGACGCACCGCAAGAAAAGTTTCATCTGATTGGAAAAGCACAGGACCAGAAATATTTTTCTTAAAAACACATGCTAAGCCACCAGAAGGGTGGCCACGAGTAATTTTAGCTGAACGCACAAAAACAACGTGATCACTGCTTCGTCTCAGAAAATTTTCGCTAAAGGCGGTCAGTAAATGTTCTCGGAGACAAACAACGTCGTAATTAACATACAGATCATCAATAAAAAAGTCCTTGCTTCTCCTTCCATTAATATTAAATGAGACTATACTTATGTCCGCATTCATTTCTGAGAATAGACCTTATCAGTGATCTTCTTAATCACAGGGCATCGTAGGCTGTAAAAAGGATGAGATCCTCCACAATTGGCACATTTCGGAGATTCCGTACAACGATCACTGTTCGTAGATAAATGCGGTCCAGCACAACGAGCGCACTTGGGAGTGCTATTAGTACATGCACTTTCCAAGTGCCCAGGGGAACGACACTTGAAGAAACACTTTGGCAATTGCTTGAACTCATAAACACGGAAGTTTTCATACCAAATCTTCACACCGTTTCGCAGAAATGATCCTTTAGTAATCGCGTCTGCAAATTCAAGCTTAACCGATTTGCTTGTTCCAAACCGACTAGACCCGATTATACCAAACTGGTTCGGTAGCATTTCAAGGTCAAAATCAGACGGGACTTCTCGAATAACACCAGTGTGTTTTTTAGATAAAACTTTCACACTAGAACCAGGTAGAGCTTCCTTTGCTGATTTGCAAAAATCTTCACCTGCAGATTTCTCAATATTCACCGTCCACCGCTTTTTAGTCGCTCGCACTCTGGACACCAGCTGATGACCAGAAATTGAGTCTATTACTGATTTTCGCTTTAGCGGGTCACCATGCCCGGGCGAGGGATCGGAGATAAAAATTGTAGTATGCGTATCACACGCAGCAGGTTGGCTAATCACAGGTATTTGAGAAAAGCTCAGATTGTACGAATCAATCTTGGCAGAAACTAGCGAAATCGCTTGCTCAAGGCTCGTAAACTTGGCTGTGAGTAGAGGAGGGGGTGCCAGTCCGGAACGAACCACGTGGTTTATGGATTTTGTCAGTGAGAATGAAAAAACAGGAATTTTGTCACATTTATGTCTGTTTTCTTGGATGGTTATGTGTGTTGGTCGATTTATTTGATGTTTTTCATGGATGGTTATGGTTTTTGTCAGTGAGAATGAAAAAACAGGAACTTTCTCACATTTATGTCTGTTTTATGGATTTTGTCAGTGAGAATTAAAAAACAGGAACTTTCTCACATTTTTGTATGTTTTTATGGTTTTTGTCAGTGAGAATTTGAAAAAACAGGAACTTTCTCACATTTATGTCTGTTTGTTGTCAGTGAGAATGGAAAAACAGGAACTTTCTCACTTTAATGGATTATTGAGTCTAATGGGAGCAGGTCAATGACACTTCCTTCATGTTGTTGTTCGAGGCAGATGTTATGAGTTTCCGGGAAACAGTATTTGCTGTTGTTGTTCGAGCCAAATGTTATGAGTTTCCGGGAAACAGCTAGATCACGTGTTTCCTTCTCAGCCAATCAGAGGGCTTTGTTTACAAAACAATTCGACCTTGAGATTTCGTATATAACGGGCATGCAATGTGATTCAATTATCAGAAAGTATTGCGACACAATGGATAGAACAATTGACATAATTGATGAGCTTGAGGCCTTGGCAGCCACAATTTACCATGTAAGTGCATTTTTATTTTCAAGCGAATTTTCCTTGGACACCCTCCAGTATATTCAGCTAAAACGTAAATATATTCCTTTACCCTCAAACCCCCCCCCCCCAACCTAACCACCATACAATCTTT
>JAQQPU010020125.1:472-15783 GCA_029168905.1 Artemia sp. Kazakhstan ARC1039
GATCGGAACCCTTTGGGGTTGGGGTAGAGCAATCGGGGCCCTTTGGGTTGGGGTAGAGCAATCGGGGCCCTTTGGGTTGGGGTAGAGGACCTCACAACACTGTTCAATTGAAACTTGTGTATTATAACGACCACACTCAAAACCTCCTCCAAAATCTCTTCAAAAATCATATTTTATAATGTCTCTAAGTGTTTCGCCGAAATAATTCCATAAAATAGCTAAAACGGTTTCGCCAAAATTACCCCCCAAACGGAATTTCAGCATGTTCCTTTTGTTTGGCATCTCTGCGCTAATGCATTTCAAATTATTTGGAAACCTTTTCGCGCGCTAAGATCAAAACATCTGCCTCGGAAACGATTCTCTTGTTAGAACTCCAAATTAATTCCCCTTTCGTGAATCAATTCTCTATAGAACAACAAATTAATTCCCCTTTTGTGTCAATCAATCAATCATGACATCATGTGTGATCTAACTGTTTCTCGGTGACAATTCTCTTTGGAAATGCAAGGACATTAATTAACTTGACGTCATCTGTCAGACATTAATTAACTGTTTCCCGGGAACTCGTAACATTTGGCTCGGAAACAACAATAACAAATACTATTTCTGGATCATAACATCTGCGTCGAACAACAACAGGAAGGAAGTTTCATTAACTGTTTCCCGGAACCTCATAACATCTGGCTCGAATAACAACAACAAATACTATTTCTGGATCATAACATCTGCCTCGAACAACAACAGGAAGGAAGTGTCATTAACTTTGCCTCGAACGACAACAACATTGATCCCATTAACCACGTGTTCTCCCAAATGACTCTATCGCGTGCCCAAAACAACAACAACAACATTGACCCCATTAACCACGTGTTCCCCTAATGACTCTATCGCGTGCCCAAAACAACAACAACAACATTGACCTTGACATTCGTTGAGAGCGTGCCAAAAACACACCTGGAGAAAGAGACCATGAGGAAATAGGTCATTGACCGATTACGCAATCATTCTCCCTAATGACTCTATGCCCATATATGGTGTTCTCGTCGGAGCTCATGAGGCATCTCTACTCCTGCATAATTCAAGATCCACTGAAACAGGCCAGTTTTTGTCAGTACATCTTTATCTTTTTCATTACTATACGACTAGTTTTTCAGTTTTCTCCTTCATTTTCACTTGATCTGGGAAAATTGGCTCCAACTTTGACACCCCCCCCCCCACACACACAGAATTTCGACAAAGTTACGCTATTCGTTGGGGTTGGGGTATGGATTTAGTGATCTACTCAGAATGTTGTTGCAAACTAAGAACTGGGTGACCTCTATTTCCTTTTGAATCAAAATGCTTGACCAAATACCTTCCTGAGACATGCTTTAAAAAATGAGTGCATCACATTTACAAAAACAGTGAAAGTATCTGAAAATGATCGTATAGAAGGGAGAAAACCATACTTGAAAAAAAAAAACAAAAAAATTCAAGCATGAATTGAACGCAAGACACTATTTTGAAGTCGAACACTGTACCGACAGAATCACGTCTCTAATAATCCGATTTGATATGTCAGTGCTTATACCTTAATTGCGTAGCTTATTAAGGGGGCTTGGAGGAGGAACATACGAGAGGTGTTCTTTCAAACCTCCAGTTACGGATTTTGGACCAAAATTATTACAATGATGATTTCGTTTTATAGTTCCAAGCTTTCCTACTTAAGAAATGACATCAAATGTATTGTTTTTAGTGCTATATCATACTTACGGATGATGGAATTGATAAACATCACTTAGATATGAGCATTAGCTTTCAAATGAGCCATTAAACGTCATTATGAAATGTTCTGGTAGCCCACTAGTCCCAGCTTTTCCACTTGAGACATGGCACCAAAAGTGCCATTTTTAGTGCTATTTGGAACTTACTGAAGGTTGAATTTATAGGAAGGACGCAGATATGAGCAATATCTTTTATATGAGCTATTAAAAGGCTGTCTCGATACCTGCGATACCAATACGCATAATAACTATACGCCAATGCTGACACGCGTGATATTAATATGTCCGATACCAATACGGTGTGCAGCCCTTTCCCCAGGGACTAAGGAGGGTCATATCATCACCAAAACCAAAGATATTTGACCTTTTAACCATATTGAACAAAATGGCTATCTTAAAATTGTTTTTGGATGACTTTGGGGGGGGGGCTTTAGGGAGGGGGTTAGTTGCCCTCCAATCTTTTTGGTCACTTAAAAAGGGCATTAGAAAATTTAATTTCAGTTCGAATGAGCTATTACACATCTCTCTATGATGTTTTGGTCACCCCCTAGCCTTGCTAGAAAAAAGGAAAATAAAAAGCGGGAGACAAATCAGTGCTACCCATGCAAAAAGCCATTTTCTTTTTTTTTTGAAATCACCATAAATTTCTTTTCGCAATTAAATTTTATTGTTAAGACAAACCGAAATAATGACTACCATACCTAAATCAGTGTCAGACAATTTTTTTTCACTAGGTAGTTTTTTTCTAAACGCATTTTTTTTACTTTTGGTTGCTATGAGCTGTGGTTCGCTCTTTACTAGGTTGCAGCTGCCGTTGCAACCATGAAAATACTTACTAAGAGACAATTAAAACACTTAAAGAAACTAAATACGGTAAAGGTATATTAAGATTCGTCGCAAAAAAATATTGTTAAAACTTTCATAATTCTAAGATTCGAATGTGCCTTTCAAATTGCTTTACAACTGCTTAGCTTTCTAATGAGACTTTACACACCAATGATCAGAAAGTCGAAATGAGTCCATATCTAGAGAGTAAAATTAAATTGCAAAAATCACAGGATATTACCCTTCTTCCGCCTTTGAACAGAATAAAGTTTCTGAAGAAGCAGGAAAAAGAGTGAAACTGTAGACTAGACCTCAAACTTGGTCTGAACTCTAAGTTTAGTTTTTCCCACTAATTAAAACATTAATAATAATAAATACTTGCAAAGGAATATAACCTGTCTTTCCTGGAATTAAGTGACTTCTATTTTTTTTTATTATTATTATTAATTTCGTAGACCACACTGCTTTTCCATTTATAGAATTTAAGAGAGAAAAAATGGGTACAATTTAAATAAAACAGAGGAACAAAAAAGCAAACTTTCAAAATTAAAAATTCGAATATTTAATAAATTCATTTAATGTATAATACATAAGTTTCTTTGATTTGTTGCCATATATAACCTTATATTGCCTATATAGTTCAAATGATCTTAACCTTGTAATTCTATTCATGGGTGATGTCCGTGAGGTTTATGTAAGTTCTTTCAAATAAATATAGTATTTCATTTTTGCTAGATCTCATTGCCAATCTGAAACTACGCGAGAAATAATTTGGTTTACCAGAGACAATTCTTTGTCATTTCTGTGTGCTTCCTTAAAGCTTTTATAGAGGTTGCAGTATTTGGGAGGCTATTAAGATCTGAGTTTTATTTACTTGTTTGTTGTTTTGTTTGTCTTTTTCTTTATATGTTATGTTTAATTTAATTCAACTTTAATTTTTTTCCGTTGATAATGGCTCCCGGACGTGGAGTCGAAATATTCGGATTCTTGTTATTTAAAGTTTTTATTTGTTCCACTGTTTTAGTTAAATTATACCCGTTTTTTCTTCTCTTAAACTTCTATTTTTTATCCATATTTTCAATGACAGAAGCAAGTTTTGTTCTATTTGAAACCCTGTTTTAACATGCTGTTCTAAGATATCCATACGCTTAAAAACTATATTATTTTGGAATCCTCTCTAATGAGGAGAAAATTAGGGTTGGAGGCCAAATTTTCTTCCGATCTTAAACCTTCAAATTCAGCATATAGACCTGTTACTTAAATAGATACCAGATAAGATAACATCAGCCATCGCGTGGCTAAGAAGAACGATGAAGTAATCGTAAAAGTAATATATTTTTATTGCCTAACCTAAAGAACAGGTTCTATCCTGTGTCAACTCGGCTGTGATAATTAAAAGGGCGACATATGCCCTTTTGGTCGAAAATGAGTTATGTATGTGTCGTGGGTAAACATAAAAGAAGGAACCGAATGGTGCAGTCAGAGTAGTCCTATCTTATACCGTTACAGTTGTGTTCGATGGCTATATTCTCGTATTTTAAGACAGTACGTGATTTATCAATTTGTAAGACAAAAAGTCCATCGCATCTGTAATTATAAGAGTTGAGTTTTGATTATGGCCAAGTAAGAAAAATTGCAAATATGGAACCATACCACTTCTTTGTTATTGTCAAAATTTTACGTCCTTCAGAATTTTGAAAGATGCGTCTTCATTGTAAAAGTTTTCATGGGCCATTTGTTTTTCCATCACGTCTCTTGCTCCCTGCAGATTAAAGAATTAATCATTTCAACACGAAATAACGATACCTTTAGATTTTGTGCGGCTGACTTTACGCATAGTTAATTCGAGTTTCCCTTATAATATAAAAGTGCTCCGTGGGCATACTAAGTACTTTCACTTTTGTAATAATGCTCCAAAATGCCAGTGATAACATAAAAGCTTACTTTGGGTATTTTCTTTTTGGCACTGCAGTGGTAACTAATACAATCATACCAGATACCATAAAAATGTAAGGCAAAAGAATTCTACAATGAAGTAACAAACAAATTTTTAAAAGTAACAAACCAAAATTAATAATAACAAAACCTATAGAGATTTTTCTATATAAGGTTGCATTTTTAGAAAAAAAGGACTTTTCTTCATGAATTCTGTTTTGGCTTCCGAGCAAAGTACTCAACCCTGCATGCATGTGCAACTCTTCAATTTCCTACTTTTGGCGCTTGATTCGGGTCTGATTCCTGCCGCTGGATTTTTAGACATCCGCAAGGCTTCCGATTCTTTGACCCACCAGATTCTGCTTTCTAAATTATTTTATTATGGTATAAGAGGGAATGCTTACGCTTGATTTGATTCCCAGTTGTTTGGAAGGGTTATGTCCGTGAATCCTTTTTTCCGCTTGCCGTCTCAAGTTGAGCTTAGGGTCCTGCAAGGTTCAGATATAGAGGCAAACCTATTCCTTGTTTACGTCAATAGTTTACTATGACGGTTACGTCAGATTACGAACCAAACACCAACTGTTCGTTATTGTCTCCACGCCCACAAATAGAGATCTCCATCAATAGGTGAAGCCACACTACTTACCTTCGCTGACAATTGCACCGTTGACGGCGCTGACACTGCTGTCACAGCGGAGCCTAAGATTCGTATGCTATAGACGGTTTTGTTTTAGAGAGTAATTCTATTGTACCAATCTAATTGGCTGGTCCCAAATATTACTAAGTCGAACTTCCTGGTTTTCTCGTGAATTTTTCAGGCTTGCCCCAAACTTCCGAAAATTTCATCTTTCAAGGGGTCCTCCCAGTAGACCTAGTTGTCGATATGCACGGCTCCAAGGCATTCTTCTTGAAGAGAATCTTCGTTCAGGGAATCTTCCTTCTGGGGTTGCTTAAAGGGGGTGGAAGGGGGCGAAAAAATAGTTTTTTTCATTTTTGACATTTAGGAAGCTTTTTTTACACTAAAATGTTCAGAAAAATCGCCGAACAACATATCCAAAATCCCCAAACGTACAGAAATAACAAAAATCGAAAAACAAATTTTTCACCCCTTTCACCCCATTTAAGAAACCCCAGAACGTTTTCCCGGCGGGCGATTTTCGCGAATTTTGGATATGTTGTCAGCGATTTTTTCTCAACATTTTAGTGCAAAAAAGCTTCATAATTGTCAAAAAAGAAAAAACCTATTTTTTTGTCCCTTCCACCCCCCTTAAGCAGTCTTAGAAGATTTTTCCGACGCGCGATTTTAGCAGATTTTGGATATGTTGTTCGACGATTTTTTCTGAGTATTTTAGTGTAAAAAAAGCTTCCTGTCAAAAATGGAAAAAACCTATTTTTTTGCCCCTTCCACCCTCTTTAAGCAGCCCCAGAAGGTTTTCCCGGTAGGCGATTTTGGCGGGTTTTGGATATGTTGTTCAGCGATTTTTTCTGTGGTGTAAAAAAAACCTTTTGTTGCAATTTTGTCCCGGTCAAACCGTACTTTTACTGGACTAATAAATATTTGTCTTCTGTTCCTTTGAACAGAGTTGACCGGCTAAATGTTAAATAACTTAAACCACGTCCTGGCAGTCAAGCATCCAGTGGCCCAGTCAGTTTGGGACGTAAAACAAAAAAACAAGGTAGGGAAGGCTGAATGTGTGACTGAAGCTTACTATTTTGGACCGATAGTACTATATTTTAGAATTTATGCATAATAAAATCAATATTTGCAGCTAATTTCGTTTGAGACCTCTCGTATCATGACTGGGAATGACATTGCATGGGTAAAAAAAAACATAAAGAGTAATATTAAAACCCTTGACGAACAGAAATAAAGTTAGGGTCAACACTGTAGCATTGAGGTAGTAAATAATAACGTTTATGCATGTGTTTCTAGTGTCCAACACGCCCCCCACCACCGAGAAAAATCTAACCACCGATTATTTAGCTGAAAGACAGACACGATGAACCCCTTTGAACTAGAACTATGTACAGATTTTAAAGTGAGCTTTGAACTTTGACTTTATTAAATATAAACACACAAATAAAACACAACTCCAGGGACTGATCAATGATCCCTAGGGAGTGATTTTCAATTTGTATGATTCGAGGAGCAAGGTGGGTCCCAAACCCCCGTGGACACAGTGAAACAAAATTTCCTAGTGAAGTGGAGAGTCGAATGAGGGATTTGGAGGAATCACTGGTCCAATTTGGTTATCCGATAACGCAGTTGAAAAGCTTTGCGTGGTACTGGTTCAATAAATTCAAAGAAAGACATAAATTCATAAAATATCAACCTTTCAGCTAAAACGTTGGCAATGAAGGAGGACTAAATGCATCTTAGATTCAGCTCGTTTTTACACCAAGTCAGGGATTAACTCTACAAATTTAGGTAGATTTTACGAGTCAGTAAATATTGTGGATATATGTTGTAATGACTACAAAGCAATAATTTTGTTTGTTTTAAGTTTCTTCTTCGCTCTTTACTTCCATCAGAAAAATTTTTTGTTAAAATTGTGCATTATACATACATAGCTTTTACTTCAAATCCCTCCTAAACTCTCCCTAAACAAACTGGAATTTTGTCAAAGAAAGAGTACAAAGGGTGCAATACCTTCCGGATCTCCTAGAAATTAAAGATAAAAATACCTTTGCTTAAGAAATGCTGTCCTATATGAAATATATAGAAATTTTAGAAAACTGAAGGACATTAAGCAAATTTTGGACGCATAGTTAAAACAATTTACAAGAATTCGCATGATTGCTATTGCAATTTTTCTGCTGTAAACCCCTGGCAGTCAGTTTTCGACCACATAGATTTGTGTGGTACCCATTTCATGCTTCCCTGCATTTCTATTCCAGAAACTGCGCAAAAAATGCGATTTTTGGTGCCGTACGGCATTTTACGGTGAAATTACCGAGATGAATTTACAAAGAGCACATAGGTCATGATCAAGAGCTGTAAAATGAGCCATTAAACATAACTCTGTGATTTACAGTAGCCTGCTACTTCTGCTAGTCAGCCCATGATTTGTGAAACTTACAAGGGGGATGGGAGGGAGAATATAAAAGAGGGAGGATTGAAAAATCCTAAATTTCCGGCTTAAGCTTTTCAGCCATGGAGATTATGTTAGTACTCTTTTGATTCTTTCCAGCCTTTCCATTCCAGGAATGGCACCCAAAGTGCGTTTTTTGGTTCCATACAGGTAGTTCTTCCAAGGCTTATATTTTAAAAACGAATCTTAAAATTTTGGCTGCTATGGAGTATGGATCGTGGTTCGCTGTTTACTAAATCGGAGCTATTGCTGCGACTATGAGTTGCCTTAATGCTCTGAGATGTTTCCTCCTTCTTGAAAGTGACCAAAAATCCTTGCTACGAACAATGTCCAGGGAACCATAATACATCTCTATAATAGAATCGAGCTAGTATTTCCAGCCATACCTAGAGGTACGTTCCAGAAGCAAGTTATAAATACTCATAACTAACCTTTTTTTTCTATCAACTTTATCTTAAAATGGCTGATACCTCCAAATTCAACCATTCATATGCTCATAATAAGCGAAAGAGACCAACATTTTAGTTCTTTCTGCACTTATACCCGGTGGGGTAATTCCTGAGGGGGTGGGGGGGGGTGAGCAAAGTTGGAGCCAATTTTTTCAAATCAAGTGAAAATGACAGTGAAAATTGAAAAATGGGCCATATAGTACCATAAAGGCAAACATATACTTAAGAAAACTGACCTGTTTCTGTGGATGCTGGAATCATGCAGGCTTATCTTCGTTTTGACAAGATTTTTGAAGAAACTAAATTTCAGCTGGGGAGAACTAGGGTCTGGGGGGTTTAAAGTGGGGTCGAGTGGGGTAGTTCCTCCCCCTGCCACATAACAAATTACGCCCCTGCTTACAACGCAATAAATAAACAATTATAGTTGATGATAACTGTCTTTTGAAAGGCACTAGTCGACGGTTCTATTCGTTTTGTTTCGCAGGAAGTATCGATAGTAAAATATGTTAGGTTCAATTTGTCAATTTGCAATGTTTATTTTGCTTTTGTCTGGTCCGCGTGTACAAGTGATGCATTGTCAAAAATTATATAAAAAACGCGAATAGTCTAAGAGCACTAAAAAGGGAGAGTCTTGAGTGACCATGATGGTATTATGTGTGAAGTTCACTTTCGTTCAACCATACATCAGTAGTTGTTACGTCTTCTGTGTTTCACGTAGTTGCGTTTGGTAGTAATCTCGTTTTGTTGTGTTGTCTAGGCTGGTAGTAATTTAGAAAAAAAGTGATATCTATTTGTACAGAATTGGTAAGTTTTGGTACTTTTTTTAAAGTTTGACATGGTAGAAGGATAAACTAAAAAGGCAGTCATTATTTTTTTCAGTAATATCTTTGTCTTTTTTTTCAATGACATAGATGTGTCATAGTGAATATTATAGATTTTTATTTTATGGCCTCTTATTAAACATAACAATAGAAAATTTTACTTCATTACATTCAGAATATTTTTACTCATTGATGGGTATGGGACGTAATTACGATGGCGGAAATTGTCATAACTGTTTAGAAAGAGCAGTCAAGCCGTCTAGACTTTTCCTCCATCCTAGTCTGTTCGGAGATGGACTATACCCTCTACCCTCCGTCCCATGAATTTTTATCTGCTTTAAACCTTTTCTTTCTACATACCCCCCCCCCTGAAATTAAATTGAGGACCTGCTTTTCATTGGACCCTAGATGAATTGCCGATAAGCGTGATTTTTTACCAGCATTTTACTCTTTATCCTTGAAATGTATATAGATTTATAGTGTAGTGTTTATATACAGATTTATAGTGTAGTGTTTATATATAGATTATAGTGTAGTGTTAGCGTATAGATTTAGGCTACAGATTTATTCAGTCAATAAGCCTCTAGTTGACCTAACGGTTGGACCAAAGAGAATGGGAAACATAAGAGATAGGTCTTCTGCAATTAATATGGGAAGATGGGAATTAAAAACTACTACTGCCAATTATGTGTGGCGTCTGGCGACGTCATAAAAAATAGAAAATGCCTGAAGAGACAACTATGCAGTAATTTAGGGTCATACTAAGTCGCCAAGCACTAGATGGAGCTAGTTTCGCTTTTGGGCACTAGTGCTAGTTTCCACTCTGTTAACTTACCCATACTCCACGTTGGACCGTAAATAATGCCAAGGGATTCCACTGTCGAATCTGGTACCGTCGAGGACAAGAATAGAATAGGTTAAATTAGCGCCACTAAAAACGATAGCTTCCGTTTTCTCCATGTTTACCCGCAGTCACATTCTTCTGAGTAGGGTCACTAAGAGACGAAGATTTTCTTCTAGAACCGTTGGCGTGTCACTAATTGTTTATAGCATTATTCTTCTAACAATCCTTGTAAACTTTTGTCTTTCTTTGGGCAGCCCCTTGGATTAATGTTATGTGTTAAAATCATTTTGTAATAAAATAAATTGAATTGAAAAAAAAGAATGGAAAACAAGGTAACAAACAAGCCAATTCAAATCCTAAACCGGACCAACTGCTGATTTCGTTTCCTACCTCCAATACCTTAACCGAAGCGATATTAACCTCATGCATAGTTTAACCGGTACCCTCAAAATTATCCTGTGCTTGACTATTAAAGAAGAAAAACTTTTGAATACGCTTATGCGAGCTCTTGGTTCTGTCTGCAAAACCATAATAAATAAAAAAATTGAATAGGTGAAATTTAATGGAATTTTTCTTTTATCTGTCTTATGACATCTCAGGATTAGTCTCTTTCACTGGGGGCAGGTGGTAAAGGTTCTCCTAGCACTTTCTTTTAGTATCGCCTCGACTGGTTGTATGATTATTTTTTGTGGCTATAGAAACAAAACAGAAACATGCCTATATTTTCGAGTCAAGGTGGTGCTGACGACGTTCTCTTTTCACTACCAACGCGACTCCACCTTTTAAGTTGAGGAGATCTTTGCAAAAGTGTAAGCATTATCTCTAGGGATATCAGCGCCACTTGGGGATTTGTTCAGATATTTCTTTACTTGATATTACATGTATCAACAATTGCTAAACCATTAGAGGAAATTTAACACTTAACTACAAATAATGAAATGGAAGTTCACCACTCGCTATAGAAAGACAAAACTTTAGAGTTTAATTTATAATGTCTATAGCTGGTCGTATAGGCTAAGTTATACAAATTCTTGGTACTTTCGCATTATATGGGCCATACAAGGAAACCAATCACGAAAAACCCATTTTGGACGGGTTAATTCAAGAGACGGCTATAGAGTAATGCAATGCAAAGCGTGGTTTTCATTGCGTATACAATATTTAAACTGTTGTTTTTTAGGGTTTAGGGCGGAGGCAAAGGTACCTAGATTAGGTTAGGTTACGTATTTAATATGTGCTATGATTTACACACAACTCCCCCCCCCCCTAATGTGCAAATATATAGCCCAAATTTGTTTATAAACTATTATATATTCATCCTATTTTATTTTATTTTATTAGCATTAACCAAACTTGACTTTTTAGAAAGGCCCATATAATGGGAAAGTACCAATTCTATACCCATTGTTGATGGCGAAGGAAAGGGGAATAATTAGAGTTTTTAAGCAGAGTGAATTGGAGTACGGTCAAGCAATGTTTTACTGAGAATCGATGTTTTGACTAGCCACGCTTCCTTTGCTAAAGCTTGAGAATTATTCTTTCTGTCAGAGCTTGAAAAGTAGAAATTGTTGGTACTGGTGCATTATGCGGGCACCACGAAGAAGTCAAGTTTGGTTAATGCTAATGAGACAAAATAGGATGAATATATAATAGTTTAGAAACAAATTTGGGCTATATATTTGCACATTAGGGGGGGGGGGTTGTGTGTAAAGCATAGCATATATTAAATACGTAACCTAACCTAGGTACCTTTCTCCCTCCTAAACCCCAACAAAACAATCGTTTAAATATTGAGAAACCACGTTTTGCCATCAATTTATCTAGCAAATCACCCATTGTCTGCTAATGAAATAGCAGTTTGACGGTTTTCGTGACTGATTTCTTTGATGGCGATGCCCACATAATGCACCAGTACCAAATTGTTTGACATTCCTTAAAGAGGAAAGATAGAAGTATGATCGCCAGTTCTTACAGCCTACGCACGGGGAAACGCTAAAAAAAACGATCGGTACCATGGGAACACCGATCGGTTTTTCCAATAGTACCGATCGGTTTTAGGGCTGGGTTTTCTTTGCAGTTTCTCTATTGTACCGATCGGTTTTTCGTGTGTCGTCGAGCAAAAATGAGCAAGTATTTTCGAAAGTGGAAAATATGACAACTGTTAAGCATACAAAAGTTCGAGATTGGGTGGTTTTTATCTAGAACCATAAATTCGGAAGGAATCCTTTGTATAAAACTAACACAAAAGAGGAAGATATTTTGCAAGAAATACACTCGGCTTATAGACTTTGGCGCGTACAAGTGCATGTTATCTGCGTCTTTTAGGACGCCTTTCCCCTCGTACCGTTCAGTTTTTCTCATTGCTTTTCCCATACGCCTGAATCGGACTAGTACTGTGCGCCTTCCTGATGAACAAGAATTTTTTGTCTGATAATTTGAAATTCTTTACCTTTGACCTTTATCAGACAACAAGTTGAATCTCTATTATTTCATGAAAATATTCGGGATTCTTAAGTTATTCGAACAGGATCATAATTCAAGAAAAATATATCTAATGGGTAACTAAGGGCTGATGTAAATGTCTTGGGACTGAGGGCGAAAGTAGAGATGAGACTTGGATTTGCTTGGAGCAATACAAAAAAAAATAATAATAATGATAATATCATGCGGGATCTGACCAAAAGATTCAGAAACAGGTTGTAAAAGCGTCACAAGAATCGGTAGGTCGTCACTAATGGTTACAATACTATATTAAAATGAAAGTTTTAATACTGAATAATCAAATCTAACTTGTGTCCTTTATTTGTCTCTTTTAAATATTGCTTAAAAAGACCTTGATTTGCAGGATGTTTTAATCAAGAAGAATCGCATTCATGCTGTAGGATTTAACCGCAAAATCCTGGAAAGATGAAACCAAGATTGAAGAATACGAAAAAGAAGTATTTCTCTTGGATTTGAAATATTTGGCAAAGTCTGTGATATTTTGTTTAAATAGTAATTAAGTGAAAAGAAGTTTCGGCAAGAACCTTTGTGATGGAATCGTTCAAGTTGTGTCTCATATTATGGATGTGTATAATACAGTGGATAAATGCTGCATCTTGGGTAAGTATCACTGATTTCAGTATATGGTACATATCTGTTAGCCAGTACACACTCGATAATTTGGATCTTCAGGTGTGGGGTTAAAAAAACTGAGATGCTTCGGAGATAAATGGGATATATATAATTTGGGCTGTATATGTGCACATTAGGGGGTTGGGGGTCGGTGGTTAAGTACGGGGGGCTGCATGCAAAATGTACCGTTATTAACTTAATCTAACCAAATACCAACTAAATATTTATTAAAATATAGCTACTATGTAGTTTTCCACAGAGCCGAAGTTAATTGTCTCCGTATACAAACAGCAATGAACCGGTTATTGTCTGATTTTACAGATCCAAATTTTGAGTGTGTACAGATAAGTACCAAGTATGTTACTAGCACATTCAGTTTTGTCAAATGCCGAGCACAAAATAACTGCAAAATTTTGCCCCCTAAACACATCAAAGGTCTATTAATACGAAAAACGCCGTTTTCAAGCACTTTTATTTTCGGGTAATATCGCATTTTTGTCAATATTGCCACGTTGAACTTTGAAAACAAATGAGCAAGCTTATTGGTGGAATTCGGCAACACTTTTCGTCTGTATAAACTCAAACTTTAACAATCTATTAATTCCCAAAGACAGCTATACCTTGAAAGGAAAGCTACACCTTCTTAAGCTCTTTGATGTCCTATATTTTTAGCTTACTTATGAGAGTTTTCATCTAAGTTTCCTTTTTTCCTTAAATTTGGTGCTCGTTACTGCCAAAATTTGCTTAGCTGCGTATCCATTTTCCATCAAAAAAGGAGTTCCTAATTTTCCCTTTTCTTTATGATGTATTTGCTTGTGTAAGTTTCCACTTAACCAATACAAACAATCAGATTCATTTCACTGTCTTTGATAGCCTGCTTTAACCTAACTCCATATTTTTATGACTGTCAGGTTATAAGTCCGAAAACAGTCTTTAGAAACGGAGAAGTTACTAAAACCTCTTGCGATGATAATCAAACGATGTGCATTCTGCCATTTGGAACAAATTTTATTCTGTGTCAGGTATAAATTTTCCAAAAAGAAAGTAAAAGTTATTTTAAGTGAAACAAATTATTTTTATGTTATATTTCCCTTTTTTAAATTCTAACTTAATGCTGAAAGTGAGTTGGTCTTAGGCAGTTTTTTAAACATAATACTTTGCATACTACACAAGGGCATGTTAGCAAAGTTGGTTATTTTTTATTATATGACCTCTACTGCGGAAGCAAGTACCATAAAACATTTCATGGTAACGAACTAAGTAAGGAGCGACCCGGCTCAATAGTAACTGAAACTCTAAAAAACGGGATTTTCATACCGATAAGATATATCATACGAATCGGATTTTTATGTTGATTTCAAAGATATAAGTTTCATTAAGTTTAGGCTTACCCATCAAAAGTTACGAGGCTGAGAAAATTTGCCTCATTTTAAAGAAAAGACGGAAACACCCCCTAAAAGTCGCGGAATCTTAATGAAAATCACACCATTAGATTCAGCGTATTAAAGAACCGTACTGTACACGTTTCAAGTCCCTATCTGCGAAAATGTGGAATTTTGTATTTTTCGCCAGACAAAAGATCGCGGATGCGTGTTTTTTGTTGTTTTTTTTTTCCAGGGGTGATCGTAACGACACAGTGTTCCTAGAATATCGGGAGAGGGCTCATTCGAGCGAAATCTAAAAGTTCGAGTGTCCTTTTTGAGTGACCAAAAAAATTGGAGGGCAACAAGGCCCCCTCCCACTCCCCTTTTTCTCAAAATCGGCCGATCAAAATTTTGAGATAGCCATTTTGTTCAGCATAGTTGAAAGACCGAATAAATGTGCCTCTGGAGACACTATGGTCCCACAGGCCCCGGGGAAAAGTCTAAGTTACAAAATTTGCCCAATGTTTAAGTATCGTATTTGTTGTTGGGAAGAATGCATACATTTGTTGGGGAAGAAGGGAATTTTTTGCTGATGGGATTTTCAACGGGGACAATTTTCCATGGGGAGGGAAATTTGCAGGGAGTGAATTTTTCAGGGGGAATTTTACAGTGGGGGGATTTGCCAGAATTCCTATATGAAATTCGTCTTATATCTTGCTTTCTCTTCACGGACTCGATTTTACGCGTGGAGATGTTAAGGGTAGTTGCTTGGGGTAACTTTTACCAGGATTGATTTGCCTAGAGAATAAATCCGTCGGGAGGAGGTATATTTCGCAGAAGTGTAGCCAGACTTTCTGGCATAATTTAAAAACAATCAGAAATTAAATAAAAATAGCAGGTTTTTTCAACTGAAAGTAAGGAGCAACATTAAAACTTAAAACGAACATAAATTATTACGTATGTCATGGGAGCTAATCTACCTCAACACCTCGCTCTTTATGCTAAAGTTTGACTCCTGAAGCACTATGTTCATTTAATAAGAACAGTAAATTTTTTTTAAATCACTTAAAAACTTTAGCGTAAAGACCGAGGTGGTGAGGAAGA
>JAQQPU010020126.1:0-15782 GCA_029168905.1 Artemia sp. Kazakhstan ARC1039
ATGGGCGCAAAACCCCTATGCTTTCCCAAGGCCGGAACAAAATTTGCACATTACTGAAAAAATATAAATGTTTTTACTTTTATAACTTTAATAAATAAGTTAATATTAACATTTTGACTACTAAATATCAGTATATGTATATTAAACTGACAAATGCACATTCATATGTAATTTTTCAGTGAAGTGCAAATTTTGTTCTGGACTTGGGAAGACATAGGTGTTTTGCGCCAACTTATGTTAATTTCTGCTCGTTTTGAGTTTGACTAGGTTATTTATTGTAATTTCTGTTCGTTTTGGGTTTCATTTATTTATCGATGCTGAAATGTGGTAGTTTCACGCTTGTTAGATTATTTTATTTTATTTTTGCTCATTTTTGTTTAATGGAGTTCTTTACTTTTCTTTGAAAAACTTATTTTGTGGAAAAAGTTTTTTTAATTAGTTTCTGTTCGTTTTATATTGACATATTCTTTTCAGGGAAAAAGAAAATAATACTTTAAATCTTTTCCTTTTTTAAGACTTTATAGTTTGGCCTGCTATTTGTATGCTGGAGAAAAATCTTCAACAATTTTTAACAACATACACCCTTTCAAAAATCTGGACAAAATAGAGGTGCTTAATTTAGTTTCATACCTCCTCTAGTTGACCTGAAATGGAAAACTTGATACCATTCGCAAAAAAAATCTGTTTACTTTCTTTGATAGCTTGGATACACTCACGCTATTTTGATTTGGTTAAATTTTAAGAGTAGAAGTAGCCCCGAAAGTTTGAACATAATATGCTCAGTCGTTCTTGGGATACTGCTGAGATTCCTTATTTGGAATTAGCATTGTCACAGTGAATTTTGATTGAATCTTAAGGCAACATTTAGTTTTTAAACATAATGGGCAAATGGGGGGGGTGGGCGTGAGAGGGTGGGAGTGGAAGGGGGATTAGTTGCCCTCCAATCACTTTCGACTATTAAAGAGGGCATCAGCCCTTTCTATTTTCAATCGAATGAGCCCTTTTCGATGTTCCCACAACAACTCCTTCGATACGAAGTGCCCTGGTCTAAACAACAACAACAACAAAAAATATCACTAATCACTTTCGTCCATTAAAAAGGGTACTAGCCCTTTGAATTTCAAATCGAAGGAGCCTTTTTTCAAGTTTCTACGACAAAGATTTCAATAAAAACCTTATATGCCCCCAGGGCGGAACTTATAACCCTTTCCCTGAAGACTGTGGGGGGAGTGTCCTGCTCAAAGGTATAATTTCCTGAACTTTGAACTGCGTAGAACAAAATGGCTATCTCAAAATCTTTATTAAATGTGTTTTGGGATATGGTTGGCGTGGAAGGGGTGTTAGTTGTTTCCAATCACTTTCGACTATTAAAAAGGGCACTAGCCATTTCAATTTCCAATCGAATGAGCCCTTTTTGAAGTTCCTACGACAACGCGTTATATAAAAACCTTATATGCCCCCTGAGCATAATTTACAACCCTTGCCCTGGGGGCTGTGGGGGGGAGGGGGTTGTCATCCTTAAAGACCTAATTTCCAGAAGTTAAAACTACGTTGAACAAAATGGCTATCTCAAAGTTTTGATTAGATGTGTTTGGGGAAAAGGTGGGCATGAGAGGCGGGTTAGTTGCCCTCTAATCACTTTCTACTATTAAAAAAGGCACTAGCCCTTTCAATTTCCAATTAAATGAACCCTTTTGAAGTTTCTATGACAACGCTTTCAATAAGAACTTTATATGCCCCCAGGGCATAGCTTACAACCCTTGCCATGAGGGCTGTGGGGGGAGGGGTTGTCATCCTAAAAGATCTAATTTCCAAAACTTTCAACTACGTTGAATAAAACGGCTATCTAAAAATTTTGATTTGATGTGTTTGGGGAGAAGGTGGGCATGAAAGGGGGGCTAGTTGCCCTCAAATCACTGCCCTGAGGGTTGTGGGGGAGTGTCCTCCTCAAAAACATATTTCTATTTGGAAATCAACTACGCTCAACAAAATGGCTATCTCAAAACTTTGATTGGATGTGTTTGGGGGAATGATGGGCGTGGGGGGGCTAGTTTCCCTCCAATCACTTTTGACTATTAAAAAGGGCTCTAGAACTTTCGATTTCCAATCGAATGAGCCCGTATTGAAGTTTCTACGACGACCCCTTCCATATTAAGCGTCCTGCTCTAAAGGAAAAAAAATAAATGATGCATTGTGCCAACATCGTTCTTATATGCCCTCAGGGCATAACTTAAAACCCTTGCCCCGAGGGTTGTGGGGGAGTGTCCTCCTCAAAAACATATTTTCTATCTGGAAATGAACTACGCTGATTAAAATGGCAATCTCAAAATTTTGATTGGATATGTTTGGGGGAATGATGGATGTGGGGGAGGGCTAGTTGCCCTCCAATTACTTTCGACTATTGAAATGGGCGCTAGCCACTCCAATTTCCAATCTAATGAACCCTTTTCGAAGTTTCTACCACAACTCCTTGGATACGAAGTGCCCGGGTATGGAGAAGAAGAAAAAAGAAAAAAAAATAATACATTGTGCCCACATCGTTCTTTACTTAGGCAGTGCTATCGCGCTGCCTATGATTTACATTATTTGTTGGCCTCTAAATACAATATGGAAAATCAACAAATAAGTCATTCCGGTTTGAATTCAAATAATTATTGTGTAGCAAATTTAATTTATTTTTCTAGTGCAATCTTTATACTGAATCCTTAATTTCATCTCTTACTAGGCTGCTAGCTACCGCTGCAACCCAGATATTCTGTAGTAAAATTAATTTATATTTCTAGTGCAATCTATACTGAATCCTTAATTTCATGTGTTCGCATCTAAAACCTTGCAGGCATTGGGTTATTTATTCATAAATTTAAATTATGTTCTTAACCATACGCTCCGAACTAAAAAAAAGAGTAAAAACCAAAGAAAAAATGTCATTTTCTCTCTTTTTTACAGACCAGCGTCTAAAGCACATCTTTGGGTGCCAAAATTGTTAAGAGGGTAGGTTATCACATGTTTCTTCCAGGATTCTCGTAAATCTCTAAGTCAATATTCTTCAATACCCAAAATGTAGCTGACTATCTTCTCAACTTCTTAGGAGGGAGTAAAGGGGGAGGCTTTTAATAGATTGAGATGGTGTAGGAGCGTGCATAGCAGTGTTGACCTCTGGCGGCCTGGTGCTACAGTGATTTATTATTATTAGTAGTAGTTAGTAGCTGAAGGTCCTCAGAATTGCTTAATTAGGAAATATCCACCTCCTTTCTATAACCCTCCATGTATGGGTGCGTTTGACATTATTCACTATAAACATCATGACGTCCAACTGAATTTAAATGTGAAAGACTTACTCTTCTAAAAACCTAGATAACCAGGGGTTGAAAAATCATAATTAGCCTCTTCTGAAGCTCAAAGTGAATTGTGCTATCCTCTTTTCCTAGGACTGTTTGTTCCTTGGAGATGCCCAATGGTATGGAAGTGGAGAGAGACATAGCCAACGCTGGCCAATTCAATTGGAAACTCAGAATGAAACTGCATTTGTTACAAACGATGTTATTCAATTCAATGATGCTTATGGAGGTGTCAGTGAGCCTTACTGGCTAAATTCAGATGGCTTTGCTGTTTTTGGAAGTTACGACATTCCCCTCTTTGTTAGTTTGAACCAAGAAAATGATGGACAGTTGTGCCTACAGACGAAGTACGAGACACCATATCCGTAAGATTTGTTTCTACTATATTTTTGAGGAAGTGTATTTTGTAGAATATATGTTCTTTTAGCCAATGTTCATTTCTCTTTCAAGAAAAAGCCTGTGTTTTTAAATTTTATAGCAACAAAAATTGGTTCGATTGAGGCCGTAAACAACACTTTTATCTCGTTTCTTCGTTTGATCGCAACTGATTCGTTTCTTCGCAACTTCGTTTCTTCGCAACTGATAAAACTAATTAGAGGAGAACTGACCGGGTCTGTTCTATTTCAATCCAACTTTGGTCACATCCGCAGTCAGTGTTAAACTTCAATACATTGCTGTAGGCCATTGTATCAACCGGGGTGTGGTTTTTTGGCCAAGTACGTTTTTCCTTTTTAAGAAATTATTTGTTTTTTCATATTTACTAGCAAAAGTAATTGGGGTGGCAAAATTGTAAAAACTTACGTTTCTTTCTACTCTTGGAGGGGTCATCTGCGGCAGGAAATTAATCCTTGACCACTCTTCCACAGTGGTGATTTTTCTTTCATGGCCATAAGATCTCTTTTTATGGGGATTAAATAAAGGTTGGACAGAGTGATCAAGGGGATGTCCCCTCTTCAACACCTCGCTCTTTACGCTAAAGTTTGACTCTTTCTCACAACTCTATTTTTTAAAACAATAAAAACTTTAGCGCAAAGATCGAGGTGTTGAGGAGGGGACAGCCCCTTTCATATACGGAATAATTTCAATTTAGCCATGCCTCGTCGCTGAAGATACAGAGACACACTCACTTGGTTTGATGTGATTTGAACGACCAACACTTAGTTGTATACAATATGTACTCAGGCGGTTCATTTTTTCATGAAGTTTTTAAAGCTAACGCTGTAGGACTATACTTGGTAACTCCACATTGTATGTACGAAGCACAAGATCACGGTACCTAAAAGCACTATTTTTGGCTGGGTTCGATTTTTATGATTTTTGGTGACGTTCCCAGTTATGCAAAATTTTAATGTAAAGACTAAAAGAAAGGCAAATTTAAGTATTTTATTTTACTCTATTTCAGAAACCCAAGTGAAGACTCGACACTTCATTTAAAGTATTCAGTATGTTCTGCTTCCGATGCTAAAAGTATGCATATGTTCAGCATTGACAATTTAATAGGAAAACCCAGAAGCTTCCCTGATGAAAGAGTGTTTAAAGACCCAATCTGGTCTACATGGGCTCAGTATAAAGTATTCATTAACGAGACGAAAGTGTTTGAGTATGCTAATGCTATTGTAGAAAATAATTTTAACAACAGCCAGCTTGAAATTGATGATAACTGGGAGATTTGCTACGGTTCACATGAGTTTGATCCCGAAAAATTTCCAGATCCTGCAGGTATTTCGCTGTTTCTAATCTTATTCTGTTATGTGTAAGTTATACTGTAGTTCGTCGGAAATTTTTCCACTAATACTTTTCTAAGCATCTATAAAGAGTCTTTTCCTTAGGTTCTTTAGTTGTCTTATATTTTTCCGAATTACCTGAATCTTTCTCTCTTTATCTCTCTTATTTTCTGACTCACTCTTACTCTGTACATCTTTCTTTCGTTCTCTCTCTATGTCTCTCTGTTCTTTTATTTTTTTTTTTCTCTCTCTCTCTCTCTCTCTCTCTTTCCCTCTTGGTTTCTCTGTTACTTTCTTCTCTTTCTCTCTGTATTTTTTCTGTATTTTGCAGATATTTGAAATTGATGTTTCGTTCTTAAAATAAGTTCAGAAATACAATATTACATTTTATTTTTACATCATTTTCAAATATTTTCTTTGCAGAATTCATCTGAAAGCTAATAATTTGCAACTGAATACGTAAAAAAAGTAGACATATTGAAAAGACGCTCCACAAATTACAGTAGCTATTTCCTACGTCTCCCAAAAGTCATACTAGCCAAATAGATGGCCGCAGGATTTGTAATCCTGTGGCCTTCGAGACAAGGGCTCGAATCCTCGTATAACCAATCTTGAGCCTCAGCTTGGGATATGAGCTGAACCCCCAGCAGAGCCACTGCTGCGACTCTGTAAGCTCAGCTGCCAGAGGTGTAGAGGCAATGGATCTTTGAAGCCTGAGCCATGATGCTGTTGGGTCTGTCCAACCTCTAATTACAATTACAAATTACAACCCTAAACATCGATTGGTGCTAACAACCACAGAGACTATGTGTCTTGGCTTTACTCTAATAAGCCATGGCTCTCAAGTTTTTCATCACTTCCACCAAGTTGATTTTAATTCAAAAACTACCTACTAACGTAGCTAAGGCCACAGGATTTGCAATACTGTTGCCTTCGGGACGCGGGCTCGAGTCCTTGTATCACCCTTGGGCCCTTGAGACTTAAAGATTTTTTCTCTGTATAAGAAATCTTACTGTGTTAAAGATTTTTTCTATACTTTCTTATAGAAGGCTTTTGTATTCGTTTTGTTTAATTTTCAGATTTTTTAAATTTCTCATATCACCGAAGATTTCTAATCTTCGGTGGCGTATGCCGTATCGGCCGTATGTGGTGCCGGTGATTCTAAATCACCGAAGATTTCTTCGATGAATCTTTTATATAATTCAGACGCACGAGGATTATTCTTTTATATGCTAATGCTAGTATAGTCAAAACGAAACAATTGGGGAGTTGGCAGTAATCTAAAATCACCGGTCCATAATTAAATTTTATGTGACAGTAAAAAATGGAAGTTTAAGGTGGCTTGAATGTTAACAATAATTATTATTTCAAGGAAGTTTTTTTTACGAAAAAGCTTTCAAGACACAACAAAGGTAATTTCAATCCCAAGAGTCGTTTTTCACATGCTCCTGCTGGCGAAAAAAGGAGAATTTTTTTTTTTGACGAGAATCAGAAGTCTTTTATAACTGGAGAAGCAACTACTACACAGACGAAGGATGTCGTATAATCAAATTAGTGCAAAGACCTTAGAAGACTGTCAAAATATACCAAATCTGAGATATGACCAAGAAATCCAAGAGTGGCAGGCTCATAAGGACCAATCTATGTCTTTGTCTTTGAGGTTTTACTCCCAAGCTAAAGAGTGTTGGGGGGGGGAGGAGATTTGTTTTAAATTTGGGTTGAATAAAGAGGACTTGAAGAATTTGTTGTTGGTAAGAGGGGATAGTTTTAGATTTTACTTTTGGATTTAAGGGAGAGAAGGAAAGTTTTGGGAAAGTTTAGGCTGGTGACTGCCCCCTTTTTGGCCCTATTTGTGGATGTGTGAATTCGAATTTATTTCATTTTGTAGCCATGTGTAAAGAGCTGTCTAAATTGCAGAATGAATGTTTTGGACGAGGATTTGGGAGTAAATGCTGGTTAATAGAGTGGATGGCTGAGAGGAACGCATGTCCTATTAAACAGTTGTGTAAGTTTCTTCGTTTAGGGATAAAACTTAAGGAACCATGTTTAATGGGATAGCTTGTTACGCTTTTTAGGAATTGAATTTTATTATGATTGATGTTTGCTGGTTAAAATGTTGAGCCTTGGTGTGTTTCATTTTTTAGTCTTTTAGTTTTTTTCTTTTTTTGATTCATACTATCTAAAGGTATATTTTGTTCCTAAGCTTTGTTTGTAGACTGTATTGCTATGGCCCGCAGGCTTTTTGCAATAAATCTTATCTTATATCGTAAAACCTTTTTCAAACCACTTATATACCGTAACTTCTCTTAAACTGCCACAGCTGAAACATTTCATTCTTAATTGGCCTTGCTATTAAGAATCATTTGTTTAGTCATAATTAGGCTAATTAGCCCTGTGTTTTAGTTCCAATTATTTACAAAATAGAGAAGCCCTTTGATATATTATTCTTCGTATTTAATTTTGTTCATGTGTTAGGACTTAAAATGGTTTACTTCCTTCTTCCTACGTTAACACACGATCGAATAATATATCTGACAATTTTTTATTTTTAACTATGCTAATAACTGTCCTCATATAGAAAAACTTTTGTCGGTTGCCTTAATAGTTTGGACTAGCGGCTCATTTATGCATTATACTTTTTCTTTTTTGTCCTCCAACAATATTTCTTATGCACAAGTGTTTTGTTTTCTTATATTTCGACCAACCTATATTGTTGGTTTTTGTTTATATGTTTTCTACTTGACAATTAGAACTCGTAGATTGGTTCAGTCTATTCTTTTTGCTCTATTAATTAATATTTTTTTTCAGGCATGGTCGCTACGCTTAAAAGCCAGGGCTTTCGTGTAACACTTTGGATACATCCTTTTATCAATGAAAACTGTTACTCATTTGAGGAAGCGAGAGCATACCTTGTCAAAGACAAAAACAACAATACTGCCATAACCTCTTGGTGGCAAGGAAAAAGGGCTGGTATTGTTGACTTTACAAATCCAGAAGCCCGTGATTGGTGGGAAGAACGAATAAGGCGACTTCAGACCGTGTATGACATTGATTCATTCAAGTTTGATGCTGGAGAAACTAATTGGCTTCCTGAAAATGGAACTTATCCCTTAACACCTGACTCTGTAAAACCAAACGTATTTAGTACAGCATATATTCAAGCAGTTGCTAGGTTCGGTGGAATGGCGGAAGTCCGAACAGGATGGAAGAATCAAGCAGAGCCAATATTTTTCAGAATGTTGGACAAATATTCAACCTGGGATTACAATCTAGGTTTAAAAACACTTATTCCATCACTGCTTCAATTTAGTATTACTGGGTATCCTTTTGTTTTACCTGATATGATTGGAGGAAATGGGTATTTAATTCAACCAGACAAACAACTTTTCATTAGGTGGCTTCAGGCAAACACATTCATGCCTACTATTCAGTACTCATATGTTCCTTGGAATTACGATAACGAGGTGAGCTCTTTGCATAGTTTACTTTCAAAGATAGTAAAAGATATTGTGATATCATGGCAAAAACTATGGTGCACGCCTGAAATTCTCATGATTTTACAAGAGATTTAAATAATCTAATAGTGCTTAATCTTAATGTGGATGATTTCATTAAGAAAAAACCGGGTAAGTAATGCATTATAAATAACCCACAGCTGTACACGAAAGAAGTCAAGTTTGATTAATGCTAATGAAATAAAATAAAATAGGGTGAAAATATAATAGTTTAGAAACAAATTTGGGCTATATATTTGCACATTAAAAGGGTTGGGAAAAGCATAGCATATATTAAATACATAACATAACCTAGGTACCTTCCCCCCCCCTCAAATCCCAAAAAACAACAGTTTAAATATTGTAAACGCAATACGAAATCACGCTTTGCGATCTATTTATCTAGCAAATACCCATTTGTCTGGTTTCCTGCCTGATTTTCTTGTACAGTCTATAGCGGTGGGTTATTTATAATGCATAAGTACCAAAAACCCTTATTAGTTGTTTAAATGTGCCTCTGCAAATGGTTCAGCTAAACAGAGGTTACTAAAGCAGCTCTTCTTGTAGTAAATTAAATTTTAAAAAATCAAGTTTTTTTTTAACTCATAGTAAGGAGCGACATTAAAACTTAAAACGAAAAGAATTTATTCCGTATATGAAAGGGGCTGTCCCCTCCTCAACTCCTCACTCTTTACACTCTATTTTTTAAAACAATCAAAAACATTAGCGGAAAGAGTGAGGCGTTGAGGAGGGGACAGTCCCTTTCATATACGAAAAAAGCAAGTTTTTTTTTAACTAATAGTAAGGAGCAACATTAAAGCTTAAAACGAACAGAAATTATTCCGTGCATGAAAGAGGCTGACCCCTCCTCGACTCCTCACTCTCTACGCTAAAGTTTGACTCTTTCTCGCAACTATATTTTTTTAAATAATAAAAAAATTAGCGTAAAGAGCGAGGCGTTGAGGAGGGGACAGCTCCTTTCATATACAAAAAAAGCAAGTTTTTTTTTAACTGATAGGAAGGAGCGACATTAAAACTTAAAATGAACAGAAATTATTCCGTATATGAAAGAGGCTGTCCTCTCCTCAACTTCTCACTCTTTACGCTAAAGTTTGACTCTTTGTGACAACTCTATTTCTTAAATTAATAAAAACATTAGCGTAAAGAGCGAGGCGTTGAGGAGGGGACAACCCATTTCATATACGGAATAATTTCTGTTCGTTTTAAGTTTCAATGTTGCTCCTTACTATCAGTTAAAAAAACTTTTTTTTTTAATTTAATTTACTACAAAAAGAGCTGCTTCAGTAACCTCTGTTTAGCTAAACTATTTGCAGAGGCATATTTAAACAACTAATAAGGGTTTTTGGTACTTATGCATTATAAATAACCCACCGCTATAATTTTTTATTTAATTTCTGAACGTTTTTAAATCAATACAGGTTTTGATTTTGGCTCACCGTACATGAATAATTAAAATGAAATTAGCATATTAATTTTACTTTTTTTGGCTAAATGGCTTTCTCGAAAGTTGTCTAATTTTATTTACGAGTGTTTTTATTAGTAATAAATATACGTAACTTACGAATTAACTTACGTAACAGACTTCTATATTCATATATTTTTAATACGTATATTAGGGGGTTCGCCTACAAGTCAATAGCTCGCTCTTTAAGCTAAAGTTTGAATTTTGTTCCAATGCCTTAAAAATGACCCCTCAATCACAAAGGTCGTTATTTAGAATAAATAGCTCCTATGAAAGTACTAAAAAAAAATTATGTAAAGATTGTGGTATTGACTAGGGGGCGATCCCAATCATATACGTAATAGTTTCTGTTGAATGAGCCCTCCCGAGATATTCTAGGACCATTGGGTCGATACGATCACCCATGGAAAAAAAAAAAAACATGCATCCGTGATCTTTCTTCTGGCAAAAAAATACAAAATTCCACATTTTTGCAGATAGGAACCTGAAACATCTATTATAGGGTGATTTTCATTAAGGTTCTATGATTTTTAGGGGGTGTTTTCCCTTTTTTTCGAAAATAAGGCAAATTTTCTCTGGCGCGTAACTTTTGCTAAGACTAAACTTGATGAAAGTTATATATTTGAAATCAGCATAAAACCTAATTCTTTTGAAGTATCTATTGCAATCAAAATTCCTTTTTTTAGAGTTTCGGTCACTATTGAGCCAGGTCGCTCCTTACATACAGTTCGTTACAACGAACTGTTTAATTTTGTTGGCAAACAACTCGTCACAGGAAAAGAATATCGTACCGTCAGCTGTTTATGACAAATTGATGGAGACAGTGTTTGGGAGGTCGGGATAAGATGACGTAGCTTTTTAAGGGGGGAGATTTACGAGACTTTCATGATGTCGATTTTGCTGACCAATACCTTATCATTGTTTAGAACGAAAAGACAGCTTAAAAAATGTGGAAATGATAACGCTGACCATATTGGAGACCAGGGTAGATTGATCGTAATGCAGAAAATGATGTCAACGATGATTACAATGTCGTTGACATTAACAGCAATAACTCTGAAGGTTACAATAATGAGGTCGACCTTGATGATGAGGGTGATGAAAATGAAGATGCTTGGTCCTTTGTATGCCTACTGGTCTTATCAGCATATAGCTGAATGTCCACTATGCTCCCTTTTCTAACAAACGAAAGCTTGAACTGGAAAGCTTGGATGGTAGAAGATATTTCAGGGAGATACACTTTCTAAGGGATAGAAGAAGAATGGTCAAAGAAACTACGCAGTTATTGGAGAAGTCAAGAGGACAGAGAAAACATTTTTTTTATAAAGAAAAGCCTCTTTATAAAGAAAAACAAACAAAAAAATGCAGAAAGTCAATGTGAAAAAAAAAACAACAAAAAACTAACGAAAAAAACAAAAAATTAAAAGATTAATAAAATTCAATAAAAGCAAAAAATTATAAGAATTAAAACCAAATACCTAACAACCATAAAAGTGAGTAATTCATCAAAATCCATGATTTGAAAAAAAAAAATCCAAAGAATTATGAACTGCCATCAACGGATACTGTCGATGGTTGATTTATTCGATGGATACAGCGAATAACTTGAGTTATTCGATAGTATCTGTCGATGGTAGTTCACAATTTTTTGATTTTTATGCAAATCACCGATATTGGTGAATGACTCACTTTTATGGTTGTTAGGTATTTGGTTTTAATTCTTATAATTTATGGCTTTTATTGAATTTTATTCACCTTTTAATTTTTTGTTTTTTTTTATTGTTTTTCCTTTTTTCACATTTACTTTCCATGGTTATTTTTTTTTCTTCAGCACTTTCCTTGAATATATTTTTTTGTTTCGCACTGACAAAGAGACGTGTTTATCCTCTCGAAATATTCACTTTGCGTGTTTTTCAGTATTTTCATTTGGCCTTCAAAAATCTCGTTTTTGATCATTTTTCTACCTTCAAAGAAACTCTTAAGCTTCTTAAGCTATTAGGTAACAAAAAAATTTGTATCTTATTTTTTGCTGATTTTTCACCCAAGTTTCTTTTTCTTTAGTAAAGTGCTGGCTGCTACCAAAAATTGCAAGGCTGCACGTGGCGGTCTTTCCCTTAAATACTAAATTTCCAGTTTTTCGTAATAGTTAAGATATAAAAAGTGTAAGATTTCCACTTAAGCCATTCAGATTTCATTTTCACTACAATCGGTACTTAAAACTTAACTCCACACTCTCAAGCATTTTTCTGAATTAATTAAAAAAACTGTTTCCATAAAATAAGTTTTTCAAAGAAAAGTAAAGAACTCTATTAAAAAAAAATGAGCAAAAATAAAATCAAATAACCTACAAAGCGTGAAACTATCGCAAATCAGCAATGATAAATAAATGAAACCCAAAACGAACAGAAATTACTATAAATAACCGAGTCAAACTCGAAACGAGCAGAAATTAACATAAGTTGGGCTCAAAACCCCTATGCCCTCCCAAGGCCAGAACAAAATTTGCACTTTATTGAAAAAAAATACAAATGAATGTGCATTGTCAGTTTAATATACATATACTGATATTTAGTAATCAAAATCTAAGTATATTTTGATTAATTAAAGTTATAAAAGTAAAAACATTTATATTTTTTCAGTAAAGTGCAAATTATGTTCTGGCTAATTAAAGTGCAAATTAAAGTGCAAATTATGTTAAGAAGAATAAATCGTTGCCAGAGATTGTGTTGAGCACACTGTCACACAGCAGAAATTAACATAAGTTGGGCTCAAAACCCCTAGGGCTTCCCAAGGCCAGAACATAATTTGCACTTTACTGAAAAAAATATAAATGTTCTTACTTTTATAACTTTAATAAATCAAATAATATTAACATTTTGATTACTAAATATCAGTATATGTATATTAAACTGACAATACACATTCATTTGTATTTTTTTCAGTAAAGTGCAAATTATGTTCTGGCCTTGGGAAGGCATTGGGGTTTTGAACCCAACTTATGTTAATTTCTGTTCGTTTTGAGTTTGACTCGGTTATTTATTGTAATTTTTGTTCGTTTTGGATTTCATTTATTTATCATTGCTGATTTGCGGCAACTTCACGCTTCGTAGACTATTTGATTTTATTTTTTCTCATTTTTTGTTAATGGAGTTCTTTACTTTTCTTTGAAGAACTTATTTTGTGGAAAAAGTTTTTTTAATTAATTTTTGTTTCTTTTATATTGACATAGTCTTTTCAGGAAAATAGAAAACAATACTTTAAATCTTTTCGTTTTTTTTAAGACTTTATAGTTTGGTCTGCTATTTGTATGCTGGAGAAAAATTTTCAGCAATTTTTAACAGCATATACCCTTTTAAAAACCTGGACACAAATAGTAGTGTTTAATTTTGTTTCATACCTCCTCTAGTTGACCTAAAATGGAAAACTTGATACCATTCGCATAGTAATCTGCTTACTTTCTTTGTAAGGTTGGATACACTAACGCTATTTGGACTTGGTTAAATTTTAAGAGCGAAAGTAGCCCCGAAAATTTGGACATAAAACCCTCATACGTTCTTTGGATACTGCTGAGATGCCTTATTGGGAATAAGCATTAACATAGTGCATTTTGATTTAATCTTAACGCAACATTTAGTTTTAAACATAAAGGCAATTGGGAGGGTGGGTGTGGGAGGGGGATTAGTTGCCGTCCAATCACTTTTGACTATTAAAAAGGGCATCAGCCCTTTCTATTTTCAATCAAATAAGCCCTTTTCGAAGTTCCTACGACAACTCCTTCGATACGAAGTGCCCTGGTCTAAACAACAACAACAGCAACAAAAAACTCATACATTATATCCACATCGATCTTTACTATAAAAACTTCAAGCCTTCCCATCCCTTTCGACTATTAAAAAAGGCATTAGGCCTTTCGATTTCCAATCGAATGAGCCCTTTTTGAGCTTCTACGACAACCCTTTCTATAAACACCTTATATGCCCCCAGGGCATAACTTATAACCCTTACCCTAAGGGCAGTGAGGGTAGTTGTCATCCTCTAAGACATAATGTACAGAACTTTCAACTACGTTGAACACAATGGCTATCTCAAAATTTTGATTGGATATGTTTGGGGAAATGATGGGCGTGTAAGGGGTGTTAGTTGCCTTCCAATCACTTTCGACTATCAAAAAGGGCACTAGCCATTTCAATTTCCAATCGATTGAGCCCTTTTTGAAGTTTCTACGGCAACGCGTTCTGTAAAAACCTTATATGCCCCCAGGGTATAACTTACAACCCTTGCCCTGAAGGTTGTTGCGGTGTTGTCATCCTCAATGACCTAATTTCCAGAACTTAAAACTACGTTGAATAAAATGGCTTTCTCAAAATTTTGATTGAATATGTTCGGGGAAAAGGTGGGCGTGAGAGGGGGTTAGTTGCCTTCCAATCACTTTCGACTATTAAAAAGGTCACTAGCCCTTTGAATTTCCAATCGAATAAGCCTTTTTTGAAGTTTCTACGACAGCGCCTTCTATAAAAAACCTTATATGCCCCAGAGCATAACTTACAACTCTTGCCCTGAAGGCTGTGGGGGAGTGTCCTCCTCAAAAGCATATTTTCTATCTGGAAATCAACTACACCAAACAAAATTGCAATCTCAAAATTTTGATGGGCTTGGGGGGGGGGCAAGTTGCCCTCCAATTACTTCCGACTATTAAAAAGGGCACTAGCCACTCCATTTCCAATCGAGTTAGCCCTTTAGCAAGTTTCTAAGACAAATCCTTCGATACGAAGTGCCCGGGTATGAAAAAAAATAAAATAGTGTGCCAACATCGTTCTATGTGCCAAAATCATAGGCAGCGCAATCGCCTGCCTATGATTTATACAACAACTTTCTATATAAACCTTATATGCCCCCAGGGCATAACTTACAACCCTGGCACTGAGGGCTCTGAGGAGGTTATCATCCTAAAAGACCTAATTTACAGAACTTTCAACTGCGTTGAACAAAATGGATATCTCAAAATTTTGATTGGATGTGTTTGGGAAAATGGTGGGCGTGAGAAGGGCGTTAGTCACTATCCAATCACTTTCAACTATTAAAAAAGGCACTAGCCCTTTCAATTTCCAATTGAATGATCCCTTTTGAAATTTCTACGACAACGCTTTCAATAAAAACTCTATATGCCCCCAGGGCATTACTTACAACCCTTACCCTGAGGACTGTGGGGGGAGGGGTTTTCATCCTTAAAGACCTGATTTCCAAAACTTTCAACTACGTTGAATAAAATGGCTGTCTAAAAATTTCGATTGGATGTGTTTGGGGAGAAGGTGGGCGAAAGAGGGGGGTTAGTTGCCCTCAAATTACTTTTGACTATTAAAAAGGGTACTAGCCGTTTGAATTTCAAATTGAATGAGCCCTTTTTCAAGTTTCTACGACAAAGATTTCAATAAAAACCTTATATACCCCCAGGGCATAACTTATAACCCTTGCCCTGAAGACTATGGGGAGAGTGTCCCGCTCAAAGGTATAATTTCCTGAAATTTGAACGTTGTGGGACAAATTGGCTATCTCAAAATTTTTATTGGATGTGTTTGGGTAAATGGTGGGCGTGAAAGGGGTGTTAGTTGCCTTCCAATCACTTTCGACTATTAAAACGGGCACTAGCCATTTCAATTTGCAATCGAATGAGCCCTTTTTGAAGTTTCTACGACAACATGTTCTATAAAAACCTTATATACCCCCAGGGCATAACTTACAACCC
>JAQQPU010020127.1:0-15782 GCA_029168905.1 Artemia sp. Kazakhstan ARC1039
AGAAAGTAACTGTGACAAGGTAAAGCACAACAAAACACTACTGAAATATTCCAACTCTTGCATTTCATGAAAGAAATTCAAAATGAACTTTGAAAAATCATAAGAATGTAACTGTGACATGGTAAACCACGACAAAACACTACTGAAATATTCCAACTCTTGCATTTCACGAAAGAAATTCAAAATGAACTTTGAAAAATCAAGAGAATGTAACTGTGACAAGGTAAAGCACAACAAAACACTACTGAAATATTCCAACTCTTGCATTTCAACGAAAGAAATTCAAAATGAACTTTGAAAAATTAAGAGAATGTAAGTGTGACAAGGTAAACCAAGACAAAACACTACTGAAATAATCCAACCCTTGCATTTCAATGAAAGAAATTCAAAATGAACTTTGAAAAATCAAGAGAATGTAAAAATCCAAAATGAACTTCGAAAAAAAAAATTAATGTAACTATGTAAATTAATTAATAATAAATTAATTTATGTAAAGTAATTAAACAAATTAAACAAATTTATTTTATGTAAATTAATTAAACAAATTAATTTACAGACAGAATTTCACATTTTCATACAAAGGAAACGAATCACTACCATGAAAACATCACGCACTTTGAACAGAGATCAGCACGAATTTTCACGGTAGTTGAATCCGGTCAATACACTGTCGGCTTGTATGGCGGGAGACACTCAGCTCGGAACTGTTATAGCTATATGGTGGGACACTCTGCTACCTTTAATTGTAGCTACTATGGGGAGACACTCTGCTACCTTTAATTGAACCATTACTACTTAGGTGTTCACTGAATGAATGCTAGTGGAATACTCTGTGCGTAATTTCGAGAGCAAGAGTGCCAATTCCGAAAAGAAGAGGGAGGTATGACTGGTTCCCGAAGATTCTAACCCCATCCTAGATTTTTGAATTACCTTTTTTGGTGTTTTCATTGAAAAGAAATGAAAAAAAAAATTGTGTCAAAATGTAATTGTGCGCACTTTGTGTGGATGACAATTTGGCAAACAATTTAATAACATGCCATCGAGTTCAGATGTCCCTGATTTAGAACCTGTAGCAGTTCATCTAACAAAGCTTCATCTAAGAAGAACCACCAAACCCCGTCCATTTGAGTGCTTTATAACTTATTACCCACTTTTTGATTTATAGTTTTAGTATTTTGACTCGTTTTTGCCCGACGGCAGACGAAAAACAGATCGTACCGCAGAGAAACTAAAAAAAGACTATCGTTTTTTTTAGTTTTTTTTAGAAACTAAAAAAAAACGATAGGCACATAAACCGATAGGTCCCATAGAATGAAACAACAAGTTTCCTCTCACTACCTATAAGTTTTTTAGGCTTTTCCTTTGCGTTTGAAATGGCCTTAAGATATAGAAGAGAAACTATTGATGTGCTAAATAGAAGCTTTTAACATATCTGGAAATAAAACACAAAGGCGTATCCTGTGTGTTTGGTCGGGGGTGTGTGCTTTTTGGGGGGAGAGTGGAGGCTTAAAAAATAAACTTTAAAACACATAAAAAAAATTTATATACATTTTTACTATGTTTTTTTACGAAACGAACAAATATTTCGCGGGGGAGCTCAAATCCCGTACCCCCACCCCAACCTGGATATGACCTTGATTGTACATACTCTAAAGTGGAAAAGTTTGTTTTTCTAACATTCAAGGTCTTTATAGGCTTTATTATTAGTCCGTATTTTGTATAGCTCGGAACCCTTCCTGTTCTTTTTGTGAATATAAACATGGAGAAAATAAAGATATAACACAGGAATTCCGAAAATATACATGATTTAAAGCAAATTAATCAGGGTAGCCCTGAGATCCCATAACTACCTTTTTAATACTTTTATTTAATTTCCTCCGTTTAGGGGGTTCAGATCGCAAAGGAGCAAAGGTCAATATCATGCTCTGTTAGGCATTCACCATATCAGAAGGCAAAGGTATAGCGTTGCCTATAGTGAATGCCACAAGGCTTCAATGCCTTGCTAATTTTTTGCCTAAAAGCACTTCATATGGAAGGAGTGGTCGCATAAATTTCATAGGGAGCTCATTTGATTGGAAATTGTAAGTTCTAGTACCCTTTTTAAGAGTGAAAATTAATCGGAAGGCAACTAAACCCTCCCCCGCCCTATTTTCCCCAAATACATCCAATACAAATTTTTGACATAGCCACTGTGTTTAAAATAGTTCAACGACCAGGTAAAAAAAACTCCTGGTCGACACAATACCCCCCAGAGCCCGGGAGCACGTGTTTAAAGCTATGCCCTGGGGGTGTAGAAGGTTTTTATGGAAGGAGTGGTCGTATAAACTTCAGAGGGGGCTTATTTGATTGGACATTGAAATTTCTAATGCCCTTTTTAAGAATGAATAGTGATTGGTGGGCAACTGGACCTCACATTCCCTTTTTCCCCCAAATACATCCGATAAAAATTTTGAGTTAGTCATTCTTTTCAAAATAGTCCAAAGATGAAATGACGAAAACTTTGGGGTTGACAAAACCCCCAACAGCCAGGGGGCACGTGTTGAAAGCTATGCCCCGGGGAATATAAGGTTCTTATGGAAGCGGGGCGGGGGGGGGGGGGTCGCATTAACTTTGGAGGAGGATCATTTGATTAGATATTGAAATTTACATTTCCCTTTTTAAGAGTCAAAAGTAATCGGAGGGCAACTAAACCCCCTCCCTAACACGTATTTTTTCCCCAAATGTATCCAATCAAAATTTTAAGATAGCCATTTTGCTCAAAATAGTTCAAAGATCAGATAAGAAAAACTTTGGGTTCAACACAGCCCCCCCCCCCCTGAGACCGGGGCCACTTGTTGAAAGCTATGCCCCGAGGGTATATAAGGTTTTTTATATAAGAGATGGTTTTATAAACTGAAGAAGGGGCTCATTTGATTGGAAATTAAAAGTTCTGGTGCCCTTTTTAAGAGTGAAAAGCGATCGGAGGGCAACTGCCCCCAATGCACTCTTTTCCCCAAATGTATCCGATCAAAATTTTTAGATAGACATTCTGTTCAAAATGGCCCAAAGATCAGATAACGAAAACTCCGGGGTTAACAAAACAGCCTGAGCCCGGGGCATATGTTAAAACTTGTGCCCCAGGTACATATAAGGTTTTTATGGAAGGGGTGGTCTCATAAAATTCGGAAGGGGCTCATCTAATTGGAAACTGAAAGTTCTAGTTCCCTTTTTAAGATTCAAAAGGGATCGGAGGACAACTCAAGATCCCCCCACACCCTCTATTCCCCAGATACATCCGATCAAAATTTTTAAACAGTCATTTTGTTCAAAATAGTTCAAATATCAGATAACGAAAACTCCAGCTTCGACAAAATCCCCTTGGGCCCGGCGGCAAGTGTCGTCAGTTATGCCCCAAGGGTATACAAGGTTTTATGGCAAAGGGGGTCGTATAGACCTCGGAAAAGATCGTTTGATTGAAAATTGGAAGTTTTAGTTCCTTTTTTAAGATTCAAAAGGGAACAGAGGAGGGCAAATAGCCTACCCCACGGCCTTTTCCCCCAAATGTATCCAATAAAAATTTTGAGATAGCCATTTTGTTCAAAACTGTCAAAAAACAGACAACAAAAACTTCGTGGCCGGCACAACTTCCCAGAGCCCGAGGCAGGTGTTGTAAACGATGTCCCGGGGGTATAAAAGGTTTTTATTGAGGGGACTCATTTGATTAGAAATTGAAAGCTCTAGTTCCATTTTAAGAGTAAAAAGCGATCAGAGTGCAACTACCCCCCCCCCCTACGCCCTTTTTCTCCAAATGAATTCGATCGAAATTTTTAGATAGCAATTTTGTTACAAAGAGTCCATGTGCCTCTCGGGTTGATACAGCCCCGCAAAGCCTGTGGTAAAAAGTTGTTGACTATTTCTCAGGGGCATATAAGGTTTTATGGAAGAATATGGTCGTACAAACTTTGGAGGAGGCTCAATTGATTGGAAATTGGAAGTTCTAGCTTCCCGTTTTAATAGCCAAAAATGACCAGAGGGTAACCCCCCCTCCCACTCCCTCTTTTCCCCAAATGTATTCGACCAAAAATTTGAGGTAGCCATTGTGCTCAAAACAGTCCAAATATTACATCACAATGCCTTCGGGGTTGATACAGCCCCAGAGCCCAGAGACAAAGGTTGTAAACGATGCTCCGGGGACATATAAGGGTTTTATGGATAAGGTGGGCTTATAAACTTGGGAGGAGGCTCATTTAATTTGGAATTAGAAGTTCTATTTACTTTTTAAAGAGTCTATTTACTTTTACTTTTTGAAGAGCAAAGAGCTCCCCCTCTCCCTCCCCACTACAGCCTCTTTTCCCCAACTTCATCTGATCTAAGTTTTGATATATAGATTTTGTTCAAAAAAGTTCAAAGATCATATAATAATGACATCGGGGTTATGCCTCAGGGGCGTATTGGGTTCTTATGGAATTGGCGATCATATAAACTTTGGAGGAAGCTTATTTGATTGAAAACTTAAAGTTCTAGTTCCTTTTTAAGAGTCAAAAGCGATTGGAGGGCAACTACCACCCCCACCCTCTTTTCCCAAAATGTATTGGATCAAAATTTTGGAAGAAAAATTCCGTTTAAAATATTCTGAGTGTCAAAAAACTATGGTTTGGGTTACAAACCCCCTCCAGCGCTTGGGTAATGGGTTATATATTATGCTGGTTACACATTGTTAGCATATAAAGTCTTTATGGAGGGCGTGGTCGCATAAAGTTTGAAGATGGCTCATGCGATTGGAAATCTAAATTTCTTTCGCCCTTTTTAGAAATTGAAAGTGATCAGAGGGTAACAATCCCCACCCCCTTGCTTGATTTTTTCCCCGAATGAATCTGGTTATAATTTTTAAATAGTCATTTTTTCAAATTAGTCCAAAACTCGAACAACTATATCTTAGGGGTTGAAAATCCCCCATAGCCCCCAGGGTAAGGGGTTTAGCTTATGCAATTTGCCCATTGTATACATTAAGGTTTTTATGGAAGGAGTCGTCATAGTAAATTTGGAGGGGGCTCATTTGATTGGAAATTAAAACTTCTAGTTTTCTTTAAGAGTCAAAAGTGATCAAAGCGCAACCAGTCCCTCTCGACCCCCTTTTTCCCAAATAGATCCAGTCAAATTTTCAGATAACCATTTTGTTTAAAATAATCCAAAAATCGAATAAGTATGCCTCTGGGGTGAGAAACCCATCAGCCCCCGGGGAAAGGGATGTGAGTTATGCAAGTTACTCTTGTTACTTTGCTACTTGGATTTACTGATTTAGTTTGATGTACGGGGCAAGGACTTTGATGTAGGGTCTCTAATTTCAGCCTGCATGTACAAACAACAGTCCAATAAGGACGAATCCTTTTATTAGACAATGAAACATATGTGACAGTGAAACATATGAAATATATGTGAAACATATTTTATTAGACAATAAGACAGTGTATACCAAAAAGCAGCGCCAAAAGTAATAAGTTTCAGGGTAGAGCGAAAAAAATTATATCTAAAACCTTCACAAGAGTGTACTCATAAGCCTCTTAAAGTTTATTGGTGATCAGATTTGTGGTAAGGCATAGATAAAGCACTGATGGGCAGACGCATATTCAATTTTATGTATAAGGATTGGCCTAAGAACGAGCGACTAGAGAGCAGTGAGTCCCCTCATAGCATAAGCTCTGGTTTCTTTTCTTAAATTCAAGGTCTTTCTTTAGCATAAATTGAATTCTTTTTATATCTGTTTGTTATCAATATCATATTCAGGCTTATGTCTGGATATGAAAAGTATTGTAATAATAATTCGAGAATGATATTTACCGATGAACTTTAAGTGACGAAGGGAGGAGGGGGGGGGCTAATATACCAAAAACTAAATTTAGGTAGTGATCATTAAATTTTTTCTATGTGGAACTCGTCTATACCTCGGATCAGGCCATTTGTCTTTTTCCTTAGTGTCTGAATGACCATTGCTAAAAGGAAAGAAAATACCTTACCTTAAGGAATGTAAACAAAGGATGTTCGAACAACCCATTTACATCCACTATATTGAACAAGTGAAAGTGGGGCTTAAATTTATTTCCAGGGCGTACGTCTGAAAGTTCATTCATCACTTCTGTCCCATTTGCAGCAGGTTCATCCTACAAGATAAATGGTTCAAACAGAGGCAGTTTTAGGGGGGGGGGGGTACTTGCCCCAGGCATAGAAATTTTAGGGGTTCAAAATTTTAAATAAATAATCTAACGGTTATAATCATTTTGTAATTTTCGAAATTTAATTTCTTTTAAATAAAGTAGCGGGCACAGTGGGCAGTAAGTATAAGCGACTTGAATTGGAAACTTCGCTTAATACAGAAGAGTTATTTCAAGATGGCACGAATTTCTGATGAAATTAAACTGATTTGCCAAAAACTTGGTGAAAAATGTTGCGATGATTTAGTTCCCTCCACTTGTTCCTCGAACTCCTAGATGTGAAAAAATAATTCAACACCGACACAATTTTTTAAAGAAACCTATAGACGTGATAGAATACAAAGATGAAGGGATCTTCGCAAACGTAGGAGTTGCCTATCAAATATTGCTAGCGATTGCAGTGTCGAAGGCCAGTAATGAGCGGTCATTTAGGAAACTTAAATTAATATTGACGTAACTCAGACCGACTGTGGGCCAGGAGCAAGTAAATAACCTAGCATTTAATCAATCAATCAATCAATCAATCAATTTATTCAATCAATAAACTTAACAAAATACACTTCAATATAAACTCCCCCGTAAGGCAAGAACGCGAAGAGAATAGAGAGAAGAATTAGAACGCGAAGAATTAGAAGAAATCAATTGTGTCGAGTTATTTAATAGTTTTGCAGAGGCTAAATAAGAAAAGTCAGCTTTAAATAAATGGAATTTTTTTACTAAATAAAAATTGTGTTAAAATAAGGCTTTAAAGTTTTTTGGGAACTGAAAAAAACATTTATGACAATGAAAGAAACCCAAATCGACGGAACAAAGTAATATTCAGAGTGAATAAGTCCTAAAGCAGTTTGAAGAAAATAAAACACTAGTTTATATGGCTCTCTCGCTGGCCATTAACCAATAAATTCTAGTATGCAATTTATTTCTCTAAATTACTCAAGTATGCTAAGTTTTCTGTAAAACTCTATTTTTTTAGAGCTCTACAAATATAGAGAAATATAATGACTCTGTTTTGAAAGCTTGTGCGACGACGTTTATTCTGGCTGTGTCAAGCAGGGTTGCCACCCCTAGTGATTAAACACTATTTCTAGTGATTTTGTATTGCCTATTGATTTTTTGCTAGTGATTTTTAGTGATTTTAATTCTAAGGACTAAAGACTTTTTTTTCTAAATCTATTGATTTCTTATGATTTAGTATGTGAAGCGTATGTTCAAGCAAATAAATCATCTAGGAAGCTAATTGTCAAAAGCAAAGGAGACGCTCTTGTGAAAACTATAATGATACCCAACAAAAAACCAGAACTATTTTCTTTGTTCCGTCTCAGAAAACACAGTAGATCAAATTCAAGAGAGACTGGGTTGAAAAAATTTGTACGCACCTATTTGCATAAAGTGGAATTGCATAACCGATTTTCATAGAGATATTGAATACGACTGTTTTTTTTGTCTTTTTTTATCACCAATATCTTTATGAAATTTCAGTTACAACTTTGACATTTAGTCGTAAATATAGTGTAAACTTGGGCTAGACCTTTAGCAGGCACCATTTCTAAAAACAGTTTAAAGTTTAGAAATAAAAGCGATTCAACACAAAATAAATAATAATAAAAGTCAAGATACTTCGGATTCACACCTAAAAGTTTTCATGAACGTTGAAAAAATAAAAGCAAAAATGCTTATTTTCTCGGTGAAACCATTCAATTCGCACAAGCAGAGCAAATTCGCACAAGCAAATTTCTGTAAGTGACCCACCGTGCCGAACAGTACCGTGCCGAACAGCAGATAGGGCAACCCAGAAATCCCCCGCGTGCAGAACATTTTCTCATGACATGTCAAAAAATTTGTTTTTTTACCCACCGTGCCGAACAGGAGATCAGGGAAACCGCCTGATCTGACGGGCGGACGCCGCACAGTGTCTAAACTGAAACATATCTCAAAAGTTTGAGATATGTCATGAGAACCTAGCGTGCCGAACATGTTACCCCCTCAACAGGGTCTTCTTTCCCCGCAGACGTTACTTGGACTCTCTGTCTTGGCTTTTCTCTGTCTACAATTACCCAGCCCAGTCTTGATGCAACCTATTGCCCAAAATACTTGATAAATTCATTTCAACGCTGTACACATATTTCGTTATCATAATTTTTGGGTGATAAGGAACTTCTAGGAAAACATGTCAGCTATTGTTTCTCGCTGAAACAATGCCATTGTTACAAGTGTCATGTACTCCCGTTGTGTAAGGTATATCAGACAAATATTCTAATATAAAGGATTGATCGTCCAAGTTATTTTCGTTTGATGAAGTGAGCTTAATTAAACAGGATGTCATAGATAGGGCAATCATGGTGCCTAAGTAAAGTACGATGTTGGCATAATGTATTATTTTTTTCCATACCAGGGCATTTCGTATCGAAGGAGTTGTTGCAGAAACTTCGAAAAGGGCTCATTCGATTTGAAATTGGAACGGCTAGTGTCCTTTTTAATAGTCGAAAGTAATTGGAAGACAACTAACACCCCTTCGATGCCCACAATTCCCCAAACACATCCAATCAAAATTTTTAGATATGTAATAAAGCTTTCTAATTAAGTCAATTTGGAATTTTGTAAAAATATTAAGACGCAAATACAAAAGTGTCGGAATACCACTTTTTATTATGATAAAGATACACATCCTGGAATGTTTAAACTTTGAGGGAACTTGCTCAATAACCAATTTCCTGGTTAAGTGCGTCAATGAACCAGATGGAAGCGGTTGGTTTTTCATATATATGCTCAGGATTTTGAGACTGAGGTCGGAACTCTTTGACTTGCAGGGCGAACCTCTGCCCGTTTTATTATCTTATTAGAAATACCTTGGAATATTGTCGAATTATTGTAAGTGTCTTAGTATCTTATTATATATTATTATAGTTTTCTGAGACTTGTGGTCTACTTGGGACAACCAGTCCCAGTAGAATATATATGTATTATCAAATCTTGCATCGGTATATGTTAACTGAATAAAAGTATTGTGTTATAGCCAACCTCTCTTCAATCTACATTTAGTCCCTCGAAAATACCCAGCTGGTACGCCTTCTTAGGCCGGTCATAGCCTGAGGCACGCTACCAAAGTTTAATTATCTTAGGGCCATAGTTTATCTCCCCTATAAAGGGAGAATAAATGCATCTACCCCTACATCACTTAAATACTATAAGAACCACTTTACGACAACTGGTGGCCGTTGTAAAAACTGGGTCGAGAGGGCTAGATAAAAATAGTAGATTGAAATAAAATAACTTTACCAGAGGAAAAAATGACTTCCCTATCAACGGTACTTGAAATTGCAAAAATTATACCCGAATACGCGGGATTTTCAGATGTAGATCAGTTTATCGAAAAATTGACAATTTTTGACGAACTAACTGAATCGATTGAGGATAAGGTCAAAGAGCAATACGTTGTAGCCAGATTAAAGGGAAGCACCTTTAAGCATTTTGAGACAATTAAGGAAAAAGAGCCCAAGGACACTAGTTCTCTAATTGAATCTTTTAAAAATAGGTTCATAGAGACGAGTATCTCCGAGAGGCTAAGATCAGAGGTAGTGACATTCAATACCTCAACAAGTATCAGGGAATATGCCGACAAAATTTGTAGATCTGTATGTTTACAGTTAGAGAAAAGTGAAAATGACGAGACAGTACAGAAATTACAATTATATACTTTTACCCAAGGCTTACCAAAAAACTATTAAGACTATATTATCACGGAAACCTGAAAACTTAGAGCAGGCTATAATCCTAGTAGAAACAGAGGTAAAAATTGACGAGGCTATGTAAAAGTTTGATCAGAAGTCAATAAATAACACAGGAGCCCAAGACAATATAAAATATGAAAGGGGACAAAAGCGGATGAGCTTTGGGGAGCCAAATCGTGAAACAAAAAGGCATGAGGAAGGCCAAACTCTCCCACCATGGACTGACCCCTCCCCATTTGACGACCAATCCCATGGTATTAGATCCTTAATGACTTGGAATACCAAGTATTATGGACACCCACCTCCTCCTCCCGAGGAAAATTGAAGAGCAAATGGTAGAAAATCAAGAATATATAGAAATAGGTACAGACCCCATGAGGAAGGGCAAATCACCAAGCAATATAGGAAAAGATTCAATTGCTGTTATTGTAGCAAACCAAACCACTATGCGGCAGATTGCTGGCATAGAATACCCAAAGAAGGTCAGACGTACAAGACAGGACACCAGTTCAGAAGGCAGGGGGGCAGAAATTTTTGAGGACCGGAAACAAATAATACTTGCCAAACACCTAATAATGTTTTTGAATTTAGGCCTAGAAATCATACGGTTGATAACACCCAGGGTCAAAATAGCAACTCTGAAGAAAACTGGGATAACCCCAGAAACTTTTGGTCAAACAGTGGGCATTTAAACGGAGAGACCAGCCTGTAAGGGTCGACAGAGATTTCTTTACAAAAACCACTATATAGTTAAGAATTTTGTGATACTAATGCAAATAATAATAGTCTACCGATTTTGCGTTGTTTTAAAATTGAGTGTTTTAAAATTTTACCATGCTTACTAGATACGGGTGCATCTAAATCATTAATTCGAGAGGAAGTTTTTAAGAGGTTTCCTCATAGTGTCAAAAATCGCGTAAGTAGATGCCAGAATACCCTGACATCAGTAACAGGGCACAACCTGGCAATTTTGGGGGTATGTCAATTAAAATTTAGCACAGGGGATAAAGAAATAACAATAACGGTGATAATATGTAAGCAGCTACCATTTCCTTGTATTCTAGGAGTAGATCCTATCCGGAAATATGGGATCGTATGGGAACCCATAACTGATACAATAACCATAAACCAAGCAAATTAAACTAATAGGCAAATTTGCGTAACAACAGATAAAGAGAGTGACGATTCAAAGTATAACCTAAAAATAAACAGAAAAATCACAATACAATGGGGAACAACAGCACAAGTTCTAGCGACATTAAATACAAAAGAAGGAAAGTTTAAAACAATGGATGTCATGATAGGAGGATACACCATAAAAGAATACCCCACGATTTTCGTAGAAAATCAAGATATTAAAATTTAAAATGGTATCACATACCTCAAACTATCAAATCTAAGTAATAATAAAGTAAACCTGAACCTAATAGAACTTGGGTCAGTGGAAAAGATTTCAAATTCAGAAATAGAATCTCTAAACAGTCTAGAATTAAGCGTAAATTTCACTAGCCACGAACAAATATCATCATCAAAACCTCAACCACAAGAAAAGTATGGAATGACAAAAACTGATCTTTCGCAGCAATTTGATTTAAAACATTTACCGGAAAACGTAAAAACCCGATTGGAAAATATTCTTTGGCATTTTAGATGGACTTTTGCAAGACACAAAGCGGATTACAGATTAACTCACTTAATCACGCACAAAATATCAACACAGGGCCCTCCAATTAAAAAGTCACCGCATAAAACACCCAATCATTTAAAACCATGGCTGGACGGCCAAATAAAGGAAATGGAAGAACAGGGTATAATTAAAGAAAGTGTTAGTGACTGGTGTTTTCCACTAGTAATAGTCAGAAAAAATATAACACCTGGATATTATGTATAGATTTTAGAGCGCTAAATGCCGTCACGGTAAAAGACGTCATGAAATTACCAAGGATTGATACGATTTTAGATTCGCTAGGAGGTAAAAAATACCAAACTAGTTTTGACTTAATAGCAAGATATTGGCAATACCTTTAGATCCAGAAACAAAGCATAAAGCAACAGTAATCTTAGACGATGGAAGAACGTTCACATTTGAACGTATGCCTTTTGGCTTATCATTTAGTCCAAATTGTTTTAGTCGACTAATGAAGTTGGTGTTAAAGGATAACGAACCAGGAAGGAAAAAAGATACCTTGGCTTATTTAGATGATGTAATTTTGTTTAATGAAAACCTGGTAGACCACTTAGTCAGACTTAGAAAAATACTGGAAAAATTCGAAAAAGTAGGCTTAAAATCAAAACCATAAAAGTTAAAAATAGTTGTGCCAAAACTAGTTTTTTTTGGGCATCTGATAAACCATGGTACTATTTCACCAAATCCAGAAAAATTTACGGTTATAGAAAATTTACAGCCACCATAAGATCAAAAAGCTGCAGATCAGTTTGTGGTTTGTTAAGTTATTTCAGACGATATATTAAAAATTATGCAACAATAGCACAACCTTTGACAAACCTTTTGAAAAAAATCAGGTAACTTCGAATGTCCAACGGACGCAATGCAGGCGCTGAATGAAATAAAAAAGCATTTATTACAGGCACCAATACTTAAACTACCAGATTTGTCACAAGACTTCTGTTTACAAACAGATGAGTTGGGGTACGGAATTGGAGCCATTTTAATAAACATACATTTGGAAGGAGTAGAATCAATAGTCCAATACGCCTGCAGGTTGCTGACGGAGGCAGAAAGAAAATATTCGACGGTTGAAAGAGAATACCTAGCAGTTGTAGTTTTTACAGAATATTTTTGACAATTTTTACTTGGAAAAAAATTCATTTTACGCGTAGACCAAAAATCCCTAATTTGGCTACATACGATGCAAAATACTTCAGCACAGCTGACACGGTGGATACTCTGTCTGCAAGCATATTCATATACCCCAATATATATAAAGGGCCGTACAAACATTTTACCAGACTATTTGTCACGAAATCCTGATACGGAAGGAAATTTGATAACAATCGTACAGAACGAACTGGAAGGGGTAGAAATACTATCTAATGAAAATATTTCGAATCATCAAGATAAAGATGATTTTTGTTTAGCGATGAAATCCTTTTTATCAAAAGGAACGGGACTGCCAGAGCACTTTAAAAATTTTTTGAAGGACTTAGATAATTTTGATCTGAATAAAAGTAAAAATTTTTTGGTAAGATATTACAGACCATCGCAAGAATATAGAAAAAATGACCTAAAAATTATACCAGTAATTCCAAAATCATTAGAAGGAGAAATTTTACAGATGGCATACGCAACTATTGGCTGTCACATGGGAGAAGCGGAAACTATTGGGAGGCTAAAAGGAAATTTTTATTTTCCAAAGATGTACTCAAAAGTAAAAGCTTTCATACAAAGCTGCCAAGAGTGTGCCAAACAAAATTCACCACCAAAGATTCCTAAGGCCGAATTAGGTCTATACTCCATCCCTTCAGGGGTAGGAGAATTAATGTCAATAGACATTTGGGGAACAGGAGGAAGTTTGCCCGTTCCAGTAAAGAAACAGGTATGTACCAACCGTAGCTTAACTCATATTTATACGCTTTTGCAATTAAAGACGAAACGACAAAAACCATTACGAAAGTTTTAGTCAACCTGCTATTTTTAGAGCACGGAATTTTTCCTAGAATTTTACTTAGTGACAATGGGCCATGTTTTAGAGCCAAATTATTAGACGAAATTACGCAATATTTGGGGGTAAAACGATGGTTTACCTCGTCTTACATGGCATCCGCTAATGGAAAAGTTGAACGCAAACATAGGGAATTAGCTTACATGCTGGGGATGCATGCAAGAGAGGAAAATTAAAAATGGGATGAACATATACCCTTCGTAGTCTTTGCAGTAAATACGGCTTTTTCACGTTTCAAACAGTTCGTGGTAACGAACTGTAAGCAAGGAGCGACCCGGCTCAATGGAAACCGAAACTCTAGAAAACGGGTTTTTGAAACCAATAGATATATAAAAAGAATAAGATTTTAATGCTGATTTCAAATATATAACTTTCATCAAGTTTAGTGCTACCAATCAAAAGTTAAGCGCCTGAGAAAATTTGGCTGATTTTCAAAAAAAAGGGGGAGTTATAGAACCATAATGAAAATCACACCATCATATTCACCATATCAGAGAACTCTACTGTAGAGGTTTCAATCTCCTATCTACAAAAATGTGGAATTTTACATTTTTTGCCAGAAGAAAGATCACGGATGCGTGTTGATTTGTTTGTTTGTTTGTTTGTTTGTTTGTTTTTCCCAGGGGTGATCGTATCGACCCAGTGGTCCTTGAATATCGTGGGATGGCTCATTGGAACGGAAATTAAAAGTTCTAGTGCCCTTTTTAAGTGACCAAAAAAAGTGGAGGGCAACTAGGCCCCCTCCTACGCTTATTTTTTCCCCAAAGTCACCCGATCAAAATTTTGAGATAACCATTTTGTTTAGCATGGTCGAAAATATGATAAATATGTCTTTTAGGATGACTTAATCCCCCGAAGTTCCCAGAGGGAGGGCTAAAAGTTAAGAACTTTACCCAATGTTAACATATAGTATTGGTTATTGGGAAGTATACAGAAGTTTTCAGGAGATTTTTTTCTGGTAGTGGGAGGGAAGGGTGAGTCGGTGGTCATGGTGGAGGATCTGTTCATGAAGGAAGTTTTCATGGGGGAAGGGAAATTGCCATGAAGGGGGAGCCGGACTTGCCAGCATTATTTATTGGTTATTGGGAAGTATACAACCATTTTCAGGAAGTATTTTTTCTGGAGGGGGGGGGGGGGGGGGGAGAGGAGGGGGTTACTCTGGAGAATATTTCCGTGGAGGATGTTTCTTTGGGGTAAGGGACATTTCTATGAAGGGGGCGCCGGATTTCCAAGCGTTATTTTAAAAACGATCAGAAATTAAATAAAAAAAAACAAGTTTTTTCAACTGAAATGTAATAAGGAATATTAGAACTTAAAACGAACAGAAATTATAACGTATGTGAGGGGGTTCTCCCCCAAGTCAATACCTCGCTCTTTACGCTACAGTTTTTTTTAGTGCTTTCAAAAGTGCTATCTATTCTAATTAAACGGCCTTTGTGATTCAGGGGTTTGTGAATCAAAATTTTTTTTAACTTTTAACGTAAAGAGCGTGGTATTGACTAAGGGGAGAACCCCCTCATATACGTAATAACATATACGTAATAAAAAAAAAACAATAAAAAAACAAGCGATACGGCTCAATAGTAATCGAAACTTTTAAAAACGGAATTTTGATGTCAATAAATGTATCAAAAGAATGTGTTTATAATGCTGAGTCTAAAAATATAAATTTTATTAAGTTTAGTATTACTCATCAAAGGCTTGAGAAAATTTACTCGATTTTTTAAAGAGGGGGGAAACATCCCCTAAAAGTGAAAGAATTTTAATGAAAATCACCGTCAGATTCAGCGTATCAGAAAACTCTATTACAAAGGTTTCAAGCTCATATCTGCAAAAATCTGCAACTTTGTATTTTTTGCCAGAAGAAAAATATACGAATATAGAAGTTAGTTACGTAATTTAATTTGTAAAGACATCCATTTAGCAAAAGAAAAGTAAAATTTTTATGCAAATAAAAGCTGCATTAACTAAAAAACGATCAGAAATTAAATTAAAAAAAACAAATTTTTTAAACTGAAAGTAAGGAGCGACATTAAAACTTAAAACGAACAGAAATTATTCCGTATATGAAAGGGACTGTCCCCTCCTCAGCGCCTCGCTCTCTACGCTAAAGTTTGACTGAAATGTAAGAAGGATTATTAGAACTTAAAACGAACAGAAATTATAACGTATGTGAGGGGGTT
>JAQQPU010020128.1:0-15781 GCA_029168905.1 Artemia sp. Kazakhstan ARC1039
CCCCCCCCCCCAATTCCATAGGTTTTCACGAATTGACGCACTTGAATTATACTCAGTGTTTTGTCTTTTCGTTACTCCTTAAAGGCTTTAGAACCAATCATCAGAAATAAAATAAATGCTTGGCTTACCCATGCATATTAACAAAAACAAATGAATGCAATGAATGCGGGGGAGGGCCGCACTTTTAGAAAACACCAGTGCTAAGCGTGGAAGAAAACTGTGCCAAGCGTAGCAGAACTGTGCTGAATATATGGCGTTTTGGTATACATTAGGTAGGGGGCGCCCGTCCAGCTAATAAGACGCTTCTAACAAACTGACTTTCTTTGTGAAAAATTTAAGTTGGCTTCCCCTTCAAAATATTCTGTGGAGACGGTTGCATACTCCCGTTGTGTGCCGGTATATATTAAGAATCACTTCAAGGCAGTTTTGTGTACATAAAACTAAATATATTTGTAGAAACCATATTTACATAAATATGGCTTCTATTTCCCCTTTTAAAACAGACACTGTTGTATTTTGAAATATTTCGGAGGAATTAGGACTTCAAACCCGCTTAACTCCCACTAAATTGGTATCATCTTTAGTTATGTCCTAAATATTATTATCCATGTAAACATATTTGCCAGGTACGCAAGCATAAAATGACTTCAGAGGGATTGGAAGAGCCCATAAAATAAGTGTATTACATGCAAATAAACAAAAAAAAATGTAGCAGAGTAGTTAAATTTGGTGATTTTCGTGAAGCGCCGGTTCAAATCAGGTGAAGACCCCTGATGCGTGATATCTGAAAGATTGGGAAGCTCAAGCACCAAAGGCCGCAAAACCCGGTTCCAAGAAGCGCTAAGTATGGTTACCATCTCTAGTGATCCTCTCTCTCTCTCTCCCCCCCCCCTCTGTACAGCCATATGTCTGCATTCTTATGCGCATTTTTAGTTCTCCATTCCTTAGTGAGGGGGTGGGTCCAAGCTCTTTTTCAAGCATTCTATTGTTACCATTTTGTTTCTTTCACCAACCTCCAGGAGTGTGATTTATATTCTGAACCTCAGCCCCCCTGTCCTTTCTATTCACATAAGCAGTCTAAATTACACATATATTTACCAACACATCCTAAAATCCGGAAATAATGGTAAATAAACGAGACGGATTAAGGGAATTCTGCCACACGGTTTTTATCAAATACCGAGGATCATTTACAAGAATATTTCATTGAAGGATTGCACACAGATAAATTATTCAGCTTACTTTGCCGATACCTGCGTTGCCAACGCCTTGAAATAGACTGTACCAGTTTCCCGACTAAAATTGTACCACGAGGGGTTGATTTGTACCATTTAAATAGCATGTAAAAAATTTATCATAACAAAGAAGAATGTTTTTGACAATCTAAAACTTTAACAGATATCCGGGTTAAAAAAAAAAACAAGTAACACTCAAATATACAGGGGACTTCATATTGCACCAAACAATTTCTAATTGTAGCAAATTGTACCAGGACCTCCAAAATGTACCAAAACGGTACAATTGAACCGCCTTGGCAACGCTGGTCGATTCCAGAGAATGCATTATCATTCGAAAGGTATTAGATAGAGAATTAAGTCAAGTCATAAAAAACCAAGGGGAAGCGAAAAACCGAGAAACAGCCACTTGATCAAAAACATAAAATCAGAACGCCCACTGAGCGATTCTTTTACAACTTCATGGATCAAGAATATAAATAAAAAATAAATTCGTCGTATTCAAAAAAGATAACGCTTCCCCAGAAGCTCTGAAAAGAAACAAAAGACACTTTGGAAATCAAAAACTTGGATAATGATCTTGGAAAAAATACACACAGGCACACACGTAAAGAAAAGAAAAGAAGAAGAAACATTTGACGGTAAACCTGTAGAGCTTTTTCCAAAAATGTCACAACTGTATTAATCATATCCTTAAGTTAATTAGTCATATCCTTCGATGCAGACTTATTTTCCGCAAAGAATCAACCAAAAATCAAACAATTCTTTGTTAAACTAAAATGACGACCCCCCCCTTAAATGACTATCCGAGCCAATGGTTAACACGCTAGACTTGAAAAGTACTCGTCGGTTATTCGAAACACATTCAAGAATTACGCTTAGGTTACATCTCAGAAAACCGGTTTCATAGCTGCAAAAACAAGTGATGGATGATATAATGCATATGACTTTTATAATTTGGGTTATATATTTGCACATTAGAGGTGAGGGTGGGGTTTAGGTTACGTTAAGCTGGGTTAGGTTTGAATAATTTTAGGTCCTAACCTAGACCCCCCCCCCTAAACCCCCAAAAAACACAGTTTAATATCGTATACGCAATGAAAACCACGCTATCATTGCCTAGTCTATAGAGGTAAACATGTCAAAAACGGGCTTTATCATTGCCTACTCTATAGTAGTTAACCCGAGAGGCCCGCATAATGCAAGAGTACCCAAAAAACTACTTGTGGGAGCTCAAGGTTCATCTTTCAATCAGAATTCTTCTTGACAGGTATGGTCGGTATGAGGGTTAACATTTTCACTTCCTTTGACAGCTTTTTGCCACGTTCCAGAGCGCCAGATAAGCTGGGTTGCCCCCCCCCCCAATAACTTTTGACTCTTAAACAGAGCACTAGAATTTTCAATTTCCAATCGAATGAGCTCCTTTCGAAGCTTTTATGACAACTCCTTCTATGCGAATTGCCTTGGTCAGAAAAAAAGAAAAAAGAAATAAATAATAAATTGTGCCACATAGCTCGTTGCTTCAGCAGTACTTTTGCGCTGCCTATGATTTTTAGTCGTTAAGAGATTTAATCGTTTCTAGTCGTTAAGAGAGATTAAAGTGAATTTATATCTGCTGAAATTATCCCGGATTTTTATATATTCTTTGGACTATTTTGAACAAAATGGCTATCCCACGGTTTCAATCAGATGCGTTTGGGGATAAGAAGGCGTAGGAGGGAGCGATAGTCACCTCTTTTATCACTTTTGGCTCTTAAAAGAGAACTAGATCCTTCAATTTCAAATCAAATAAACCTATTCTAAAGTTTACAGGACCCCCCCCCCCCCTTCCATAAAAACCTTATATGCCCCAAGGCATAAATAACAAACCTTACCCCCATGTCGGGGGAGGGGGGCTGTGTCAACCCCAAAAGCCTTGTTATATGATCTTTAGATTTTTCGGTTATCTCAAAATTCCTATCGGATGCTCTTGGGCAAAATAGTACGTGGGGGAGGGGGGGGGGGGGTAGCGTGTCAACCTCCGATCACTTTTGATTCTTAAAAAGAGCACTAGAGCTTTAAATTTTCAATCGAATGTGCTGCTTTCAAAGTTTCTATGACAACTTCGTCTATCCAAAGTGCCTTGGTCAGAAAAAACCTAACATTTTGACCATATTGTTCCTTCCTTAAAAATTTCAAACTGACAAAATTCACCCTGAGTGCTTGGCTCTTGTTTTGACACCAGACCATCAAGAATCCAAATTTTAATTTCTTTAACTTTTCATTTTCGGTTGGTAATACTTGATAAATAGATAAATGTTTTGCTTGACTATCGGAAGCCGGAAGTGAGTGCTAACGAAAAAGGTGTCTGCTTGTCTATATCTTGACTGAAGTGTAAAAACAAGGAGAAATAAAACCGTTTATAGATAAAAGAATACGAACTTTCAAAGAATTTCAAGAATATTCTCAGATAGTTTTCTTCGGGAAAGAGCAAGCAACTCCGAAAAACGCAGTATGAAATATAAAAAAAAAAATAGTAGAAAGTAAGTAGTTCAGTAGATATATAGTGCTAGATAAGTAGTTTTAGCACTACTTTGGTGAAAAGTGATTTTCTTTACAAAAGTGTGTATCCAGTAGTGAAATAATTTGCTTTATCTCATAAATTTGTAAAAAGTGTCTCTTTTATGTCCAAAGTTTCTGAAACATGTCCCTTAGTTATTTGCCCTATTATGTCATTGTGTCCTGACGCTCCCGACACACAGAAATATGTCCTTTGGACATAAAATATATCCAGTTGGCAACCCTGGAGTCAACCAATTCTAAATGGTACCTGGAGAAATCTGGGGAAAAACACAGGAAGCGTCGGATGATTTGCCCCCAACCACACATTGCACTCCCGGCCGAAGGCATCGAGTCAGGAGATCGATACCTGTACTACGCACGCCATTGGTCAGAATGCGAAAAAAAATTGAAGTCCCCATCCAAACAAAAAAAAACACCCTTAAAAACGAAGAGAGCGAGCACAGGATACATATTTTCAAAGAAACACTGCAAGAAAATAAACGTCAACGATAGACGTGCCAACCTGTTTTATTCTTCCAAAATGTCAGAAGTATGAAAAACGACGAAGAAAAAAGTATGAAGAAACAAAAGGACAAAACAAAAACAAAAGACAAAACAAAAAACAAAAGGCTAATTTTCAGTCAGTGAATGAGAAACATGTTCTCAACACTGAAGGAAATTTTCTACTTTGATTTATTTGTCTATTTTGAATACTCTGGCACAAAAGATGTAAAAAAAGACTATGAGAAAACATAAAATTAGCGCAACAAAACAGGATTAGATGCAGAAAAAAAAATTCGTAAATGGATTTTTTTTTGGAAAGAAGACTAAGAAAGTCAGTATTCAGTAAAGCGCAAGTTTTTTTATGATTTTAAAAATATCACGAACCAGTAGATTTGGAACACTTGTTTCGAGAAACATGTCATAAACCACGAAGCAGTAATTTTTGTTTGTTTTAAGTTTGAACTTGACTCTTTATTTCCACAAGAAAAACTTTTTTTTTTACTTTTATTAGGTTTAACAATATAGACAATAAACCTTGTAAAAAGATTTTTTTTTTACAATTTAGGCAAAAACAATTAGGAGGCCAATATGAGTTTTTGCTAAAACAGCGTGAAGGCTTTCCAAATTTGAGACTTTTATTTGATTTTTTTCCGTAGGGGGAAGGAATTTTGGTATTTGTGTATTATACGCCACTCACAAAAGCTTACGCTGTGTAGAACACGAGAGCAAACCGGTTTCTTCATTAGTTTCTTTCAGCTTAGTGTGAGACAAGCGACAGAATAGATGGGAAACATATAATTTCGGCTATATATGAGCACATAAGGTGGGGAAGGGGATTAAAATCTTTGGACAGTTTGAAGTCAGAAAACAATTCTTACTTCATAATATGTGGAATAACTGTACATAACACATTTTGCATGCAGACCCGCTATACTTTAACCCCCCCCCCCTAATGTGCAAATATATAGCCCAAATTTGTTTCTAAAGCAACGAAGAAATTAACGAAGAAACCAGGTTGTTCTTGAGTTTTACACAGCATAAACTTGAGTGAGTAGCGTATAATCCACAAGTAAACAAATTCCTTACCCCTACGGAAAATAAAAAAACAAAATTCAAGTAAAATTCTTAAGTTTGGGAAGCTTTATTTTCCGCGGGGGGGATATTTTCCGTGGGTATTTTTAACGGGAGGGGGGATATTTTCCAGGGGATATTTTCCTCGGGGAGGGGGGGGGGGCGGTAAACGCCTAGAATCACATATTTTAGTGGCCTGAAAGAACATTAGAAGGATTTAAGAGGAATAGTTAACACATTTTACAGAAACTTGTGCTAATTATTCATGCGATTTTTCTGTCACAATGTTGCAAAGAATTTTGCCTTCTCCGTCAGAAAGTATACTTTCAATTATTTTCCTTCTTTGACTTCAATATTTTTGCAGACCTGAACATTAGGAGTGAATTGGTGCATCAAAGAAATTACCTATTTCAAATAAAATATCTTATTAAAAACTCAAACCTCGTTTACCAAGGCCAGCCCGAACTGTCGTTACCGCTAGGCCACAAAGCGTGTTCTATATTTTGCTGTTTCCAATAACTCGTTTGTTGCATGCTAGAAGTTTTAGACAGCACCTTCACCTCAACCTCAAAGTTCTATCATCACTCGATGCGACTTTTTTTTTAATGCTCTTTTCGACTATAAATCTACAAAAAACACACTGAAATGATCTAAAGCTTTGAACTGAGACTTTACTCATCTATCCCCGGTGTTGCAGTTGTCTGCTAGCTTCAGTGGAATATACTAGGAAGAGGAGGAGGAAAGGGGTGCCGGTCCTTCCTAGTTTTTGAAAATACGTCTTTGGAGTAGTTTTTTATTGAAAAAATGCCCCTTTTTCATATTTTCATATATTTTATATTTCCTTTTTTATATTTAACATTTTTTGTTGTTGTTGTTTGAATGTCTTTTTTTTACACAAATAAACACTACTGTCTTCGTTTTTGCTGGCTTACTGCGGGGTATGTGGAAATTTATTTATTTGTTAATTTGAGCTTTTTAGTCACCAAACTGGCTATAAAGCTCAGACTGGCTTCCCTGTAAAAGTGACAAAAAAGTGTTTTTCAAAAAGATTTAAAACAGGTGGTGTCAACTAGGGGAAGAAGATTCCTTTCTGATTTTGTGCCTCTCCCTTCTTTATTCAAAAATATTTCTTTTTGGTATTTTTATTGAAAATTCCTCTATTTGTCTTTTAAAAAATGAGAAAAAACCACAAAATTTCTTCCCTAGATATTCAAAATACATTATCCACCATAGAGACAACAATAAGAGAGAATGTTTTCCACCGTGGAGATCATGACAGCAGCTTTTTCACTTTCCCAGTATTTGCATTCCTAAAATGACCCCCAAAAACATTGAAAAAAGTGATTTTTAATGTTTTTCAAAGTGGGGGGGGGGCTGTAATTATCGTGAAAGAGTTTTCAACCATGACGATTTCAAATGTGCATGTCTCATTCCGATCTGATGCTATTTACATGGAATTCCAATACATGTAAAAAAAGAAAGACTAGAAACGATTTTTGCTCTAAACTCGTATGGTATAGTCTAACTCAACTAAGGATTTTTTTTTATTTTTTTTGCTGTTTTTGTGTATAAACTGGAGAGTTACCCCAGGATTATTTGTAAAGTGCAAATCATGTAACTCTTTATAACAAGGCTTCAAAACTCTTTTACGGGATTGGTTTCATACCGTAATAAAATTTCCTGACCCCTCTCACCAAAAAAATTGCAGGGTGGGCGTAGACCATGCTTCTTTTCCGATGACTGAAAAATACATTTTTATTATTATTTTGATAACTATAATTGAAATATGAATAAGTTGCAGGTGCCAGGTGGAATCAAGTTTGTCAAATAACTATAAAAAACACATCAATCTTCTTGTTGTATCTATTACTATCTTTCAATGACAGGTTTGGGTGCCAACAATCTCGCAGTAAACATCAGGATTACTCTCTCTTCTTTCAGTCTCGTAACATTCTCAGTCTTTCAGTCAAAGTAAAACTAGGTTTGAAAAGAGCTGAATTACGCCTCAGTAACCACATTTCACGTCAATCAACGAAAAAAATGTTCATATCAGAGTGAGAATTCGCTTTCACGGTTTGCAGTTGTTTTTTTTTTAACATTCTTCTTAAAACAAGAGTATAAATATCCTATTGGTGTTATTTTCTAGCTATCATTACGTTAAAATTATATATTATTTTCAAGTAAAGCTAAGTTTTGAAAAGGGCAAACAGCGCCTCGGCAGCCGGATTTTACGTCACCCGATGAAAAAATGTCTTCAAATGGGAATATTCCCTTAGCTTCTGTTTCGAATCATAGGGGAAATTTGTTTTCAAAGTTCATTTTTTTTTTTAATATAAGTTCCGTCTTTAGGCAATAGTATAAAAGTGATATGACAAGTATTTTCTAGTTATGTCTGTAGATGAGTCTTTTTCTTTTCGGGAAGATTTCTAAGCAAAATTCAACGAATTGTCCTTTCAATGAGACTTGCCCACTAGCCTAATTTTCGTAGCAACCTCTCTTGGGTTAGTTTTGCTTAGCAAAATTACCAATGAAATCCGTCTACCAAATCAAAACTCTGAACCTACCATTAACCGTCCTAACTAGCCTACTGCTAGAAGTTTGAACTTAGAAGGACTGCAGTGCAGTGGCGAATCCAGGGGGCGAGGGGGGCACCCCCCAGCGTAGTCTAAAGTAGTGTAATTTACTTAATTAACTCAAGTTTGCGTTAATTAAACTTGCTCCTAACGCAAGTTTATTGGATCGACCTATTTTGCCCCCCCCCCCAATTTTTTTTATCAGATCAACCTATTTTGCGCCCCCCCTAAAATCCTGGATCCGCCCCTGCTGCAGTGGAGATAGATAAATCCTTATCTTCGCACTATCATTTGAAGATAAGTTAGGATTACAAAAGTCTTTTATTTAAAGAAAAAATGGTACCGTTGCGCTTAATGGTACGCACTAAAGACGTCAAGTTTGTTTAATGGTAATTAAAAAAAATAGGATGTAGCCTATATATAAAAGTTTAGAAACACATTTGGGCTATATATTTGCACATTAGGGGTGGGTGGGGGGGGGTTAAAGCATAGAATATATTAAATACGTAACCTAACATAACCTAGGTACCTTCCCCCCTAAACCCCAAAAAACAACAGTTTAAAAATTGTAAATTTAATGAGAAACTACACTCTTCGATCAATTTAAATAGCAATTATTTGCCTAACGGGTCGGCATCACTGCATTCATTCGACTGCCGCCGTTGTGTACCATTAAGCGCAACAGTACCGAAAATATTTCATGAATTTACCGAAAAAATCAGTAAGGATGGAATATAATTATGAATCCTTTCGAGCTAGTTTTAAACTCCTTTCAAGGAAGAACTATAAAAAAAACGGGGTCCGGCGTATTTTTCCAGGAAAACCCCCGCCGAAAATTCTCCCCGGACAATCCTTCAAGCGTTTTCATGTGCCAACCCCCTGCTGTCATATTTCTATGATTAGATAAGCCAAACTGGAGACAATCGATAGCCAAAAGTGGGCTAATTTTATCCATTTTGTTAGGCAAAATAAATTTTTACTTGCTCAATTGGCGGAAACTAGCGAAGCCTTTGTAGCACTGTACCCAGCCATTATCTTTAAAAATAAATCCAGGTGCCAAAAATCTCACGCTAAATCTGAAAAACAATCGTGATACTTTTTTCTTGAAGCCTTCTGAACTGAAGTCACACAATAAACCGCAAAATATTTCCAACAAAAAGAAAGTGAATTACTTTTTAAAAGAAAATTGGTTATGTTATTGAGTAAATAGATAAAGGTCACACCCTTGCTGAGCCGGAGAAACGTGGAAAACTGAATATTAAGGTAACAAGGGGCTCCACACTTGTTCCGCATGTTTGAATGATCTGTCTGCATGGCAGCATGTGCAATAGTGGAACCTGTATCTCCTTCTCTGCACTTCACAACAATGAAGTCAAGAGCACGGGGCTATTTAAGGGAGAGGGAAGTCAACTACCCCGCCCTAGATTTTAAAAATTCCGACACTTATGTATTATAGTTACCCCACTCAAGAAGAGAAGCTAGGTTAATTCTAATGAAATATACCTAAACATAATGAAAATAAAATACTTTAGTAGAAAATTATGGAAACTATAACCAATAATTATGAAAAGCAGGCCGACCACAACGCGTTATATTAAATGCCTAACCAAAATACCAACTCTACACATTAAATATCTAATTAAAATAGATACTCCTGTACTAAACGTTCTCTTTTATATACTGCTAGTTTGGTTAATGCTAATGAAATAAAATAAAATAGGGTGAATATAAAATAGTTTGAAACAAATTTGGGCTATATATTTGCACATTAGGGGGTGGGGGGTAAAGCTTAGCGCATATTATTACGTAACCTAACCTAACCTAGGTACATCCCCCCCCAAACCGCAAAAAACAACAGTTTAAATATCGTATACGCAATGAAAACCACACTATACATTGTATTACTCTATAGCGGTGTCTTAAATTAACCCGTCAAAAACGGGTTTTTCGTGACTGGTTTCCATTGTAGTATATAAAAGAGTATGTTTAGTAGAGTAGTACCTTAAAATACAACTATATTGTAATTTATCTCACTGTGCCTAAGCTAATTATCTCCTAATGCAGATAGACAAACCGGTTTAACGCAAACAGATCACATCAAACTTCTTGAGTGGGATCTTTATAATACTCATTTTTTTGCATAAAACTATCAAGAAGAATCACCACCCTCCAAATTCTTCAGAATGTGTTTTCTTAGTAACTTGATTTTTAAAAACAATCAGAAATAGTCCTGGCCCATCCCCCTAAATTTTTGTTAATTGACACCCCTTGTCAAAAGACTTTGAAGAGTCTTGATGTCAAGGGTATGAAAATTCTACCACACTTCTAAATGGTTTTCCACCTTCAACCCTGATGCTTGTGCCTACTTCTCTGAGCTTCTGAATAATGAAGTCAAGGTTCCTGAACAATTTTGGATTCAAGAGGGGGGGGGGGCTCTGCGGTAAAACATAACGTTTTCAACTGTCGAGACCTCCTTAAAGCATCTTCCAACCTAGACACGTAAACAGGAAGATTTTTCTGGGAAGAGGGGCAGTAATGAAAAGACTAAAGACAGACAGCCCAATGATAATAAAAAAGAATGCTAGTTAATTTGAATAAGAACTACTCAAAAATTCAAGAAAATATTATTCAATATTATAAGAAAATATTCAAGACGCGTACACTGGCGTCGTTTGGGGGGGGGGGGGGTGCAAGGCGGGCAGGTTATACATACGTAGACCTATACCAACATTACTAGTATCGATTTGAAAAATGTCATCTGAGAATGTAATTATTCCTCCCAGTTGTAAAAATCTTACTTTTACCACATCCCTTTGGACATATCCTGAAAATCTCAACTTAATGCCATCAGCACTTCCTTTGATATTTCTGATACGCCCTTTTTACAACCAGAATTCGCATAGTTCCCCAATATAAAACCTTATCCGTTAACAATGGGTAGCTTCCATAACTCACAGCCCTTGCCCCAGGGTCTGTGGGGGTTACGTCAGCCCGGAAGGCATAGCTATTTGACCTTTGGACTATTTTGAAAAAAGTGGCTATCTCAAAATCTTGATCAAATGTCTTTGAGGGAAAAGGCCGTTGGAGGGGGGCTAGTTGTCCTCCAATCACTTTTTATTCTTAAAAGGAGCACTAGAACTCTCAATTTCCAGAGCTCCCTCCAAAATTTTTACGAGACACCCCTTTCATATGAAGTGACTCTGGGAAAAAAATAATAATAAATTGAAGCTTTAAGGCTCTTTACTATAGGCAGAGCTAGAGCGTTGGCTCTGATACGATTAAGGAATAATGTAGCCTACTTAAGACGGGTAAAATAAACTAACCCAAATAAAGCATAATTTTTAACATGTAAGAATAGGATAGTATTTAAATGTTCCAGGAAACACCCTTTCTCCTACAGTCTACCTTAACTTCAATTTCCACACAGTTCCAAAATATTCCTTTCTCTCTGCTAATTGTCTACTTCTTTTCTTCAGAACAGTCTGTTTTAGACGGTAAAAACTATTTGTCTTTTAAATTCAAGACTCTTCTGTCAAACAAATATTATCTGGTCCACGCCCTATTTGAAAAATAATGGAATTGGAAAAACATTGGCGGTATAGCTACAATTATCTAGCTAGATTTCTGATTGTGCATGTGCAATTTGCGGTGTATTGTTCAGCATAATGCCATGAATACATTTTGATAAGGTCATAACCATTCTTTGGCCTTAACTAGTTTGATTGATGTTGACCTTGCTTGGAAATAGCGCAACATTGGGCAAGACAAATGATTCTGTTCTTCAGAATATTCCTGAATTATAACGCTTGTATACAAGTCAGTGTTGATTTAGCAATGGGCGAATTAGATATTCACAAACAAGGGTTCAGTCAAAACTTTATGCAAGCGTCATGAGGGCCAAGTTCAATAGAATGTTACAGTACGGTAGAGATAAAAAAAATATTGATAGTTATTATTAAATCGCTTCTCAAAGCTCATTGTATATCATAATTATTTCTTTGAAACTGCCAGTAGCATCCAAACAAAAAATTGTTGTCTTAAAATTTTGTTTAAAGTCCTAAAGAAAATCGTTTTCGTCTAATTTTTTTTTTTTTTTTGAGTACCAATGACATAAAAAAAAACATTTTCTTCCCCTTGAACCCAGCTTAGGCCTGTTTATACCTAATATGACGAATTATTAATTTTTATTCTATTTTAAATTTCAAATTTTGAATTTGTTATTTATTTTGGGTATTTGTGCAGCAATTGGTACACACCGCTATAGACTGTACCAAGGAAACCAGACAAGAAACCCGCTAACGGGTATTTGCAATAGAGAAATGGAATGCAAAGCGTGGTTTTTATTGCGTTTACAATATTTAAACTGTTGTTTTTGGGAGTTTAGGGTTTTTTGGGGTTGATTTTTGGGTTTAGGTTAGGATAGGTTACGTATTTAATATGTGCTATGCTTTACCCCCCCCCCCTAATGTGCAAATATATAGCCCAAATTTGTTTCTAAACTATTATATATTCATCCTTTTTTTTATTAGTATTAACCAAACTTGACTTCTTTCGTGTGTACCATTTAGTGCACAAGTACCTTATTTTGTTTTTATTTGTTCTATTTGTTTATTTTGTTATTTATGTTCGTTTTTTGTCGTTTGTTGTAGGTATGTTTCGTCTTATTTATTTGTTTCAAAGTTGTGACGATTTTAAGACTGTATCAAATTTTGTCAGAGTTTCCACGGTGAAACAAGAAAATGAAGAAGCAAAACCAATTATTGTGTTTTTGTGTTTTGTTTTATTTGTTTATTTTATTATTTATGTCTGTTGTTGTTTTTTTTTGGCTGTATGTATGTTTGTTTTATTTATTTGTTTTTTATTGGTTTATTTATTTGTTTCAAAGTTGTGACGATTTTAGGACAGTATCAAATTTCGTCAGAGTTTCCACGTTGAAATGAGAAAATGAAGAAGCAAAACCAATTTTTTTGTTTTTGTGTTTTGTTTTATTTGTTTATTTTATTATTTATTTTTTTTGTGATTGTTGGTTTGTTGTTGTATGTATATTTTTTTATTTATTTATTTTGTTTTTTTATTGGTTTATCTATTTGTTTCAAAATCATGGTTTTTTTAGGACATATCAAATTTTGTCAGAGTTTCCACGTTGAAATGAGAAAATGAAGAAGCAAAACCTAATTATTTTGTTTCTTGTGTTTTGTTTTATTTGTTTATTTTATATTTTTTTTTTGTTTTGTTTTGTTGTTGTTTGTTTGTTTGTTGTATGTATGTTTGTTTTATTTATTTGTTTTGTTTTTTATTGGTTTATTTATTTGTTTCAAAATCGTGGTGTTTTAAAGGACAGTATTAAATTTTGTCAGAGTTTCCATGTTGAAGTGAGGAAATTAAAATTAAAAAAAACAAGTTTTTTCAACTGAAAGTAAGGAGCAATATTAAAACTTAAAACGAACAGAAATAATTACGCATACGGGGGGGATGCCCCCTCTAAAACACCTAGCTCTTCACGCTAAAGCGTTTCGGCATTTTTAGAAAAGTTACTTATTGTTCTAATTAAACGATCCTTGTGTTTCGGGAGTCGCTTTTAAAGAATTGGGACAAAATATAAACTTTAGCGTAAAGAGCGAGGTTTTTTGAAATGGCAACCCCCCTCATATACGTAATAATGTCTGTTCATTTTAAGTTTTAGTATTGCTCCTTACTTTCAGTTGAAAAGACTGGTTTTTTTTATCTAATTTCTGATCGTTTTTTAAAAAACGCCAGGAAATCTGGCCCACCTCCCCGGAAAAATCCCCCTACCTACGGAAATATCCTATGGGCAATTCGATCCTGGTGAAAATTTACCCCAGACAATTACTCTTAACACCTCCACTCGTAAAAATGAGTCAGTAAAGAGAAAACAAGACATATAAAGAAATTTCGTTCAGGAATTCTGGCAAATTCCCCCAGCATACATTTTCCCCTGAAAAGTTCACCCCTGAAAAATAATCTCCCCGTAGAAATTTCTTCCCGTACAAAGCCCCCCCCCCCCCCCCCCGAGAAAAATTCATCCTCCCCTCCCACCTGAAAAATGTATGCATATTTCCCAATAACAAATACTATACGTAAACAATGTGCAAACTTTGTAACTTAAAGTCCATTCCCCAGGGGCTGTGGAGGGTCTTGTTACATCCAAAGACATATTTATTAAGTTTTTCAACTATACTGAAAAAAATAGCAATCTCAGGATTTTGATCAGACCATTTTCGAAAAAAACTGGCGCGGGAGGGGGCCTAGTTGCCCTCCAATTTTTGGTCACTTAAAAAGGGCAGTAAAACTTTTAATTTCCGTTAGAATGAGCCCATTCCCGGTTTTCTAGGCCCACTGGGCCAATACGATCATCCCTGGAAAAAAAAAATAAACACGCATCGATGATCTTTCTTCTGGGAAAAAGTAAAAAAACTCCACATTTTTGCAGATAGGAGCTTGAAACCTCTAGAGTATAAAGGGTTCTCTTAAACACTGAATCTGATGGTGTGATTTTCATTAAAATTCTATGAATTTTATGGGGTATTACTCCCGTTTTTTCAAAAATCGGGCAAATTTTCTCAGGCTCGTAACTTTTGATTGATAAGACTAAACTTAATGAAACTTATATATTTAAAATAGCATAAAGATCTATTTCTTTTGATATATCTATTGGTATCAAAATTCTGTTTTTTAGAGTTTCGGTTATTATTGAGCCGGGTCGCTCCTTACTTACAGTTCGTTACCACGAACTGTTTGATGAAGCAACAGAACCAATTCGTTAAATTTGACAGAATTTTTTATCCCGGAAAATCCAAAGGTCAACAATGCTTTGATTCCAAGCGGCGCAACTATACCTTGAAAGGAAAGTTAAAATTTCTTAAGCTGTTTGGCGCTACATGTTTTTAGCGTATCTTTACTGGTTTTTTCCCCAACGGTTTTTTTTTTATTTATTTAGTAGCTGCTACTGTCAAAACTAAATAACTAAATAAGGAGGTCTTTTAAATTGAGAAATAAGCTTCCATTTTTTTAGGATATAAACGGTTGTGTAACTTTTTACTTAACCAATTAAACAGATTTCGTGTTTACTCTCCTCGTTACTAGGCATTAAAGGGTATTAGGTATTAAAGGGTACTAGGTATTAGGTATTAATTACTAGGTATTTAAACAATTTTTAACAAACTATATGCAAACCCAAAAGTGCGCGACTTTGCGATAAGAAATTACATTACTGAAGCTAAGCAGCGAGTGGCAAAAGCAGCATAGGACATAGGCTATCCAGGCAGTAAACTCTTTTTTGACGTCTTTTTGACTTTTGACATCATACACCAATTTTAACGTCATGAGCTTTTGACCGTTTTTTCTTTAGGCCTTTCTTCAGGCGAAGTTCGGTGCGGTGAGTCCTTTATTACTTTTTCTGGCAGCTTCAGTCACAACTTGGGCTTTCTAAGGCTGAAAAAGCAAATTTGGTTCAACTGAAATGGCCCTTTCCACGATAATGTAAATCTGGCAGCCTCAGTCTCGCCTTGGCTTTTTTAAGGCTGAAAAGGTGAATTTGGTTCAACTGAAATGGCCTTTTCCACGATAAAGTAAATCTGACAGCTTCAGTCTCAGCTTGGGCTTTTTAAGGCTGAAAAAGCGAATTCGGTTCAACTGAAATGGCCTTTTCCACGATAAGGTAAATCTGGCAGCTTCAGTTATCAAATTGGGATTTTTAAGGCTGAAAAAGCGAATTTGCTTCAACTGAAATGGCCTTTTCCACAACAAGGTAAATCTGGCAGGTTCAGTCTCGCCTTGGGCTTTTTAAGGCTGAAAAGGTGAATTTGGTTCAACTGAAATGGCCTTTTCCACGATAAA
>JAQQPU010020129.1:415-15780 GCA_029168905.1 Artemia sp. Kazakhstan ARC1039
TGTATTACACCCTGTTCTTGCCGGTTCAGGGAGCAAATCTCGATGCCTGCCTTCATTAAGATCTTTTAAAGTTTTGGGTGTCTCCCCCTTTTTCCAAAATTGTACAAATTTTCTCAGACACGTAGCTTTCGACTGGTAATATTAAAATTGATAAACTTTATATATTTAGAATCAGTATAAAAATCTGATTCTTTTTATGTATAGATTGTTAATATAGCTCTGTATCTTAGAATCTTGATCACTATTGAGTCCAGTCAATCCTTACCTACAGCCCATTACCACGAACTGTTTGATTTCTAACCGTTTTTCAAATCTTGCCAGTAATTTCCCCGCCTCCTGTGAAATTCTACCCGAAATCTCACCCCAAACAGAGAGTTTGAAAATTCTTCCAATAGCGAAAATCCCTAAATAATTCCAACCCATCTGAAAATTTCCACCGGAAAATTCCCCCAGAATGTCTCCATGTGCAAAATTGAGTCGCCAAAGAAAAACTGAGAGAAATAAAGAAACTTCTATATAGGAATTCTAGTAAATTCACCCCCTGAAAAGTTCACCCACAAAAGTTTCTCTCCCCATCGAAATTCTCCTTTTGGTATCCCCCCTCCTCCACAGACCCTTTTGAAAAATGTAATCCATGCCAATAACAAATGCTATATGTAAACAAAAGGCAAATTTCATAAGTTACAGCCCTTTAACCAGATGCTAAGGGGGATTATGTGATCTCCAGAGGCATAATTATTAGATTTTTCAACTATGCTGAAGAAAATGGCTATCTCAAAGTCTTGATCGGATGACTTATTTCCATTAGTTTTGTTCACTTGAAAAGGGTACTATATATTTTGATTTCTGTTTGGTTGAGCCCTCTCCTGATCTGCTAGGACCATTGGATCGACACCATAACGCCTGAAAAATAAACTTATATTAAACACACATCCTTGATTTTCCTTCTGGCAAAAAAATAATTCTGCAGATGGGAACTTGAAACCTCCACAGTAGAGTTTCCAGATACGCTGAATCTGATGGTCCAATTTGCATTAAGCTTTCTTGACTTTTTCTGGGTGTCCCCTCTTTTTTTTAAAATCATGCAAATATTAGCAGGCTTGTAGCTATCGGTGGGTAAAATTAAACTTCAGAATCTATATATTTGGAATCAAGATAGAAGGTCAATTCTTTTGATGGATGTCTCGTTATCAAAATTCCTTCTCTATATTTTCGGTTACTACTGGGCGGAGTCGTTCCTAACTAAACAGTTCGTTACCTTCGGCTGTTTGATTGTTTGGATTCGTATTTGCTGTTTATTTTATTTAATATTGCTATAAGAAAAGATATTTTGTATGTATTTTATTTTTGTGTTTTTACAATCCTGATTGAAACTATTTGTCTGTGCGTGTATATATGTGTATGTACGCGGTCATAAATATTTCATATACACACATTTTTCTTTCCTTTCTGTTTTTGTTTCTTTTTTTGTTTTAATCCACTATTTATGCATATTGTATAGCGGGTTACAAATAAATCATTATTATTATTGTTATGTACTGAACTTGAAGGCTTTATAAATACTATTTCCTTTTTTCGATGTGTTTTTCCTCCTTTTCCCAAAATTTGGAGAAAATTACATCAAAATCTTAATTTTGATAATTGTCTTTAACATTAGCGAGCTTTACAAGTCTATTTTTTAGTGTAATAATGTTATCAAAATATCATCTTTTAGAGTCTCCGTTACTATTAGCACGATTCACTCTGAACTTACAGTTTTTTTTACCGTGACAATTAAATTAATTTCACTAATATATAAAAAGGCCCTCATTTACATCACTAAACAGTAACGGAAAGGAAGAGGTGAACCCAAATCCTTCAACTAAGAAAATCAATTAGTTAAACAATAGTTTTCGTTTAAGCCGCATATGAGGCTACAGAAAGGTGATACATTCACACCTTTTGTGGTGAAATCTGCTTGTTTTATGCTTGAATTAATTTTTCGTTGAAATTTTACTTAATTTTTAATTTCCTTCATTTAAAGTATTTCATTCTCGTTTTAAGACTGATATCTTATACAAGCTAATTTATCCTTGTTTGGATTTGCTATTTAAATCTTGGATAAACCACGTTTTAAATTAATCCTGTTTGATAGGAATCCTTTTTGTAACAGAATGACCGACAAATGATTAAAATATGTCTTTCGTTTTCAGTAAAGAGCAAGCGGCACTTTAACTTCTACTAGGGGGGGGGGGGAGAACCAGGGCGTGGTAAGACCAAATTTATTTTTAGTAGTTCATATTAAAGAATATTAAAATCAAGCGAAGGAAATACCTGAGGGAATCTCGTGAAATACCACTACTACCACTAAATGCATCTCATTGCAGCACCAAGACTTTTAATGTCAACACAGTTGCAAATGTTCATTTCCACCGCAATAAGCTTAAAAATTCATTATTTTCTCCCTTCCTTCAAGTTCGAATTTTCTTTAAATCATCTATTGTGATCTGTTTCGGAATTGGGCCGATGGCTAAAAATCAGGATCGAACTAAAGTAAGTGAATAAGCAAATAACAGTTAAATAAAAGATTCTTGAGAAGTCGTTAGTAGTGATAATCCTAAATTTACTGACGGTACACAATCTATGGGACACTAAAAAAGCCAGTACTACACTGGCTAAGCTAGCATGAACTCCACCATCAAGACCAATTTTTACCGGACTAGTAACTTGAGGCTTTAAATTACCCCAATACTCCACCATCAAGCGTAATTTATTCTGTAATAGACAGGAATTTAACCTACATATTAGATCGACACAGAAATATGTAAATACGCCATCAGAGGACTAGGAACTTGTATCTATTTTTTAAATTGGCTTGAATTTAAAATTATTTTCAATTGACATGAGAAAAAGGGTTCATTTATTCTGTAATCAGAATATGGTTAGCATATATCCAACGTTCAGAAGTCAATGATTCAAGTACAGAAAAGAGATGATCAATTAAATTAACCCATTTCGTTTGATTTCAAATTGGACCAATAAAATTTGTACATATTTATAGGAAATCTACCTTAAGTGAATTTAAAGCCGGAATTTTAAATGTATTATATTAAAAGGCGCTGAGAATAGAATTTCAATAGAAATGAAACAAAAAAAGAAAATAATCAAAACTAAAAAAAAAATGTCATTACAAATATAGTTTTTATAGAAGGAAAAAACACGAGTATCATATGTATTTTTTATGCGGCCGACCCCGTATTGTTCTATGGCTGGTCTTCGAAAGTACTGAGAATAAAATTTTAAGCATCATTGAAATAAAAAAATAAAACTATTAAGTAAAAAAATAAAATAAATGAAAAATAAAAAAATATCATTACAAATATGGTTTTTCTAGAACAAATAACCACGAGTATCATGTGTATGCAATTTTAATTTTGTATTCTAAAAATGTTACAAGTGAATTATTGTGGCACTTAGAAATTTTTGGTCTGATGTACTTGGTTCTGGGATATTTTTGCATGTCTTAAAATGATATGAAGTATACTTAAAACCAAAAAAAAATTATATTTTCGAAATACGAAATGAGGATGATAAAGATATGTTAGTCGTGATTTTTACTATTAGAAAAGTATTGTTTGTAGTAACACTTTTCTTTTTTTTACTTGAAATTTTTGGACTTGGAAATTACTCAACTTTTATTTTTGTTTACACGGTCGTCACTATGATACTTTATGGCTACTCATAGACACTACATAGTTAATTGCATATTTTCAAACAGTATTTTTTTGTACATTGGAAGGATAAACACTTGGATCCTATTTTTTAGAAAAAAGTGAAGGTGAAATATTCAAAGAAAGTGTGTGCACATGATAAAGTCATCATTGCGTTGAATAATGACAAAGACAAATATTTAAACTATGATACAAGCAATGTTTTATTCAAAATACCAAATATTTTATTCGAAATACTATGTTGCTGTAAATAAAATGAGGAAATACTCAAGGGTGTTACTCAAATGTATTGTTTCACGAAATAAGCAAATGCATTAATCAAAATACCAAATATTTTATTCAAAATACTACGTTGCTTGAAATAAAATAAGGAAATATGCAATGGTGGAGCGCAAATTGTATTGTTTCATGAAATAAGCATATACATTATTCAAAATACCAAATATTTTATTCGAAGTTCTATGTTGCTTAAAATACAATGAAAAAATATGTAATGATGTTGCTTAAATTGTATTGTTTCATGAAGTACGCAAATGCTTTACTCAAAATACCAAATATTGTATTAGAAATACTATGTTGCTTGAAATAAAATGAGGAAATATGCAATGATTTTGATCAAATTGTATTGTTTCATGAAATAAGCAAATGCTTTATTAAAATTTACCAAATACTTTATTGAAAATACTATGTTGCATGAAATAAAATGAGGAAATTTGCAATGGTGCTGATCAAATTGTATTATTTTATGAAATAAGCAAATGCTTTATTCAAAGTACCAACTATTTTATTCGAAATACTATGTTGCCTGAAATAAAATGAGGAAATAGAATAGAATTTATTCATAACTCGTTGTAATGCACTTGACAAACGGAGTAAAGAGAAAAAAAGTAGCAGAAAGAAAATGAAGTGCAAGATAAAGGATATTTTGGAGTGCGCATGCGTTGTAAAGTTTGCTTATCAGTCGACGGTTAAGTCGCGATTTACTGGCTACCAAGCTACCGTAAGTTCTGGATGTTCGATGGTTAAAATGGCGGATTAATAGACTTCTTGTTTTTTTTAGAATACCACCGATTGTGAGACCTAAACACCTCAATTCAGACTTGGAAGCGACCGGCACACCGTCGAGATTAACTGTAAATCCTTTCGGTACTTTACCTCAGTTGAACAGTACTATTTTCGATTTTTCAGGGTTAAATTTCAGATTGATCTTTGCGTATTCTCGACTAAGAGTGACAAAATTCCTTTCAAACGAGAGTACTGTTCGACAGGGGTTAGAAATGTCATCTGCATAAGCTATAAGCGATATGTCAAATCCTTCTAAAATACACGAGGTGTTGGCGGGGGCTTGGGCATTGTGAATACAGTTATTGAAGGCAACTGGAGACTTAAGGGCTCCCTGCACAACCCCTTTTTGGACTGGTATTACTACATGCTTAACAGTCCCATCAGGTAATTTGACCACAACAACCAAATGGGTTTGCATATCATACATGGCAGGGATCACAAAACTATTAACTCTCCACTTACACAACTCAATCAGAATAATGGCATGAATCTGCGAATCAAATACACGGCTTACATCGTGACTTCCTAGAATTAATGATTCACCTGAATCACTGGCATCAATCAATATCGACGAGAGAGCAGTCAGAGCATGGACGCAACCCTAAACCCTGCTGGAATCCAAACTTTAACGGAGGCATAGAACATTTAATTAAAAGCTCAGGAATAACCAGTGTTTCAAATACCTTGCAGAATGTAGTAGCAACCGTTATAGACCAATAAGACGAGCACTCATTCAGTGGTTTATTCTTTTTGGGAACAGGAGTAAGGCGGCCAGACGAGATTGAAGTGGGGCCTATGCCTGTTGCAAATACCATTTGAAAAACGGGTGCGAGGTGCGAAAAAAGTGACGGAGTAGTGAGCAAAAGATGTTTGGCCCAAATATTATCACTTCCTCGAGAAAAAGGCTTTTTAATTTTGCAAAGAGCGTTCCAGACATCTGACACAGAAACAATAAACATGGTTGAAAAATATCTTAAAAGAGTTTCATGAAGATCAACAACAAAGGCATGCTCAAGTTCGGAGGGAAGTGCAAAGAAATCTCTCAAGAAATGTTACTTTCACGCCTCTTGCGAGATAATAGGTGTTGAGGCAGGTTTATCATTTTGGCGACAGATCAAACTCTTCCTTCTTAAAGCCAGATTATTTATAACTTTTTCTGAAAAATCAAAACGTATAATATTTTATTCAAAATACAATGTTGCTTGAAATAAAATGAGGATATATGCATGTTGCTCAACTTGTATTGTTTTATGAATAAGAAAATTCTTTATTCAAAATACCAAATATTCTATTCAAAATACTACATTGCTTTAAATAAAATGATGAAACATACAATGATCTTCTCCAATTCTATTGTTTCAGGAAATGAGGTAATACTTTTTCAGTAAAGCGCCAATGACGCAATAGGTTTTAGACCTCTAAAGTGAGAGAAGGAGGTCATAACCAAACTCTTGTCTGTGGTGATTTTTGTTTGTTTCAAGCTTAATTTGCATATTCAATTTAAGATTCACTCGTTTTAAGATTTACTTATTAATTTACATTAATATCTATAGTATGTTTGTTTGCATTTATTGTTTATTTAATTTCTGTTCGTTTTAAGTTTCATTGTACTTCAATAGGAAAATATTTTTTTCGTCTTAAGCTTGATTTTCATATTCAATCTAAGTATTACTCACTTTAAGATCTATTTATCCATTTATCTCATTAATTTTTGTATGTTTTTGCTATGATTGTTTATTTAATTTCTGTTCGTTTTGGGTTTCATTTATTCTTTAATAATACTTTCTGGTTGTTTTGAGTTTGAATTTTGAAAGGTATTTGTATCTGCTGAGCTCAAGTTTAAAATGGCCATTACTTATTTTTTCGGATTTTTTAAAAATTAATTTCATGAAACAATACAATTTGAGCAGCACCATTACATATTTCTTCGTTTTATTTCAAGCAACATAGTATCTCAAATAAAATATTTGGGATTTTTAATAAAGCATTTGCTTATTTCAAGAAACAATACAATTTGAGCTACACCATTGCATATTTCCTCATTTTATCTCAATCAACATAGTATTTCAAATAAAGTATTTGGTATTTTGAATAAAGCGTTTGCTTATTTCATGAAACAATACAGTTTGAGCAACACCACTGCATATTTCCTCATTTTATTTCAAGCAACGCAGAATTTCGAAAAAAATATTTGGTATTTTGAATATTTTTGTGACAAATATTTTCTTTTGTACTTATCTCTGAAAATAAACATTAAAATTATAGTAACATTTCAAACTGATGACGTTTCAGCAATTAATATCATTATACATCAAATATGCAGTTTCATTCATTAGCTCTTTTTAAAGTTGTTAAAGACGAATATAGTTTCCCTACAAGCAAGTGAATGGATACTGCCTCCTTTCCTAACTGTAAATAAAAACCAAAATCCTACTGCGTCATTGGCGCTTAACTGAAAACGGATTATATTACAAATACTTTCTTTTCTAGTTCTTACAGCATTGAAAATAAAAATATAATTACAGCGAAATAAATTCTTGAACTGATGGATCTTTCAACAATTAATATCATTATACATAAAATATTCAATTTGATGTTGTTACTACTTTCCAAGACTGTTCAAGACGCATATAGTTTTCAGTAAAGCGCCAATGACGCAGTAAGTTTTAGACTTTTACAGTGAGAGAAGGAGGTCACAACCAAACTCTTGTTTGTGATGATTTTTGTTTGTTTCAAGCTTAATTCGCATATTCAATTTAAGTTTCACTCGTTTTAAGATTTATTTATTAATTTACATTAATATCTATTGTATGTTTGTTAGCATTGATTGTTTATTTAATTTATGTTCGTTTGAAGTTTCATTTGTACTTCAATAGGAAAATAGGAGTATTAATATTCAGTTCAATAGGAGTCTTAAGCTTGATTTTCATATTCAATCTAGGCATTACTCGCTTTAAGATCTAGTTATTCATTTATATCATTACTTGTTTTATGTTTTGCTATGATTGTTTATTTAATTTCTGTTCGTTTTGGGTTTCATTTATTCTTTAATAGTAATTTCTGGTCATTTTGAGTTTGAATTTAAAAGGTATTTGTATCTGCTGAGCTTAAGTTTAAAATGGCCTTTACTTTTCTTTGAAAAACTTATTTTTCGGAAAGTTTTCTTTCAATTAATTTTGTTTAGTTTTTGATTGCAAAAAATTTCAAGTTTTTAAAAATTCCTTATTCCAAACTAAAACCTTTTAAAAAATCAAAATTCATCAAAGTATGAAAAGTGATATCAAAGTAACAATATCAAAGTGAAAAAATGGGTTTGTGTCAACTTCGGAGTTTTTATTATCTAATTTTTGAACTATTAAAAAAAAAATTGCTATCTCAAAATTTTTATAGGATGAGTTTGGGGAAAAAGGGCGTGGGAGGACTAGGTTAAGTTTCGGTCTCTTTTGACTCTTTAAAAGTGAACTAGAACTTCCCATTTTCAATCAAATGAGCCCTCTCTGAAGTTTATACGAATACCCCTTCTATAGAAACCATATAAATCCCCAGAGTATAACTTATAACGCCTGTCCCTGGGCCCTGGGAGGTTGTGTCAACCCTGGAGTTTCAATATCTGATGGTTGAACTATTTTTAACAAAATGATTACCTGAAATTTTTATGGGACGGGTTTATCAATCCGATACGCCCAAAGGCGTGGAGGGTGAGAGGGTCTAGTTGCCCTCCAATCTTTTTCACTCTGAGAAAATGAAGTACAACTCTTAATTTCCATTCAAATGAATCCTCTCTGAAGTTTATACGATTATACCTTCCATAATAACCATATATGCTCTCAGAGCAATACTTACAACGCCTGCCCCGCCCCTGGGGGGGGGGGGGGTGTCGACACAGGAGTTTTTCTTATCTGACCTTTGAACTATTTTTAATTAAATGACCATACGTAAAGCAGTTTTGTTATATGATCTTTTAACTATTTTTAAAGAAATGGCTACCTAATTTTTTTTTATCAGATATTTGGGGGGAAAGGGCTTGGGCGGCCAGTTGCGATCACTTCTGATTCTTCAAAAGGGCTGGATTTCAATATCCAATCAAATGAGCCCTCTCTGAAGTTCATACGAGCATTCCTTTCATACGAACAATATATGGCCCAGGGCATAACTTACAACGCCTGCCCCTGGGCCCTGGGGGGTTGTGACGACACCTTAGTTTATGTTATCTGACTTTTGAGAAATTTTTAACATAATGCCTATCTCAAACTTTTTATTGGATGCATTTGGGGAAAAGGTGCGTGGGGGGCTAGTTGCCCTCCAATATCTTTTGACTCGAAAAAACTTAACTAGAACTTTCAATGTCCAATCAAATGAGCCATCTTTGAATTTTTGACGAGCATCCCTTCAAGAAGAACCATATATTCCCCAAGGGTATAACTTACAACACCTGCCCTCGGACCCTGGGGGGCTGTGGTAACCCCTGAGTTTTCGTTATATTCTCTTTGAACTATTTTTTAAAAAAAAGCTATCTAAAAGTTCTTATCGGATACGTTTTAGAAAAAAAGGGTGGTGGGGGGGCTAGGTACCCTCCAATCTCTTTTAACTCTTAAAAAGTGAACTAGAACTTTCAATTTCCAATCAAATGATAACTCTTTGAAGTTAATACGAGCATCCCTTCCAAAAGACCCATATATGCCCCCAGGGCACAACTTATAACGCCTGCCCCCGGGCCCTGGTGGGTTGTATCAACACCGGAATTTTTGTTATATGATCTTTGAACTATTTTTAACAAAATAGCTATCTTAAAATTTTTGTTGGCTACATTTGGGAAAACAGGGTTTAGGGGGAGGGGGGGTAAGGTGATTACCCTCCAACATCTTGTGACGCTTAAAAAGTGAACTAGAACTTTCAATTTCCAATCAAATGAGCCCTCTCTGAAGTTTATACGACAATTATGTCTATACAAAACCTTATATGCCCCCAGGGCATAACTTACAACCCTTGCCCTGAGGGCTGTGGGGGAGTTGTAATCCTCAAAGACCTAATTTCAAAAAGTTAAAACTACTTTTAATAAAATGGATGTCTCAAAATTTTGATTGGATGTGTTTGGGTCAATAATGGGCGTGGGGGGGGCTAAAAAACTTAAAACTTTTGCGCTAACGGCTGTGGAGGAGTGTCCTCCTCAAAAACATATTTTCTATATGGAAATCAACTACGCTGAACAAAATGGCTATCGTAAAATTTTGATTGGATATGTTTGGGGGAATGATGGGAGGGGGGCTAATTGCCCTCCAATCACTTTTGACTATTAAGACGGGCACTAGCCCTTTGAATTTCTAATCGAATGAGCCTTTTTTGAAGTTTCTACGACAACACCTTCTATAAAACCTTATTTGCGCCCAGGGCATAACTTCAAACCCTTGCTCTGAGGATTGTGGGGATTGTTATCCTCAAAAACATATATTCTGTCTGGAAATCAACTATGCTGGACAAAATGGCCATCTCAAAATTTTGATTAGATGTGTTTGGGGGAAGATGGGCAGGGGGGGGGGCTAGTTGCCCTCCAATCACTTTCGACTATTAAAAAGGGCACTATCCCTTTGAATTTACAAACCAATAAGCCTTTTTTGAAGTTTCTACGACAACGTCTTCTATAAAAACTTTATATGCCCCCCCGAGGCATAATTTAAAACCCTTGCCCTGAGGGTTGTGGGGAAGTGTCCTCATCAAAAACATATTTTTTATCAGGAAATCAACTACGGTGAACAAAATGGCTATCTCAAAATTTTGATTGGATGTGTTTGGGGAAATAATGAGTGGGGGGCTAGTTGCACTCCAATCACTTTTGACTATTAAAAATGGCACTATCCGTTTTGAAGTTTCTACAACAACACTTTCTATAAAAACCTTATATGCCCCCAGGGCCTCTTGCTTTGAGGGTTGTGGGGGAGTTTCTTCCTCAAAAAAATATTTTCTATCTGGAAATTAACTACGCTGAACAAAATGGCTATCTCAAATTTTTTATTGGATGTGTTTGGGGGCATGATGGGCGTGGGGGGGACTAGTTGCCCTCCAATCATTTTCAACTATTAAAAGAGAACTAGAACTCTCGATTTCCAATCGAATAAGCCCCCTTTGAAGTTTCTACGATGACCACTTCCGTATGAATTGCCTCTTGGAAAAAAATAATAAACAATAAATAATAAAACATTGGAGCCGTATGGCCTTTACTATAGGCAACGTTACAGCGTTGCCTCCAATGAGCAAATCCTATATTCAAAATACCAAATATTTTATTTAAAATATTATGTTGCTTGAAATAAATGAGGAAATATGCAGTGGTGATGCTCAAATTGTATTTTGTCATGAAATAAGCAAATGCTATATTCAAAATATCAAATATTTTATTCGAAATACTATGTGCTGGAACCCTTGGTCCCAGTTTGTTCAGATAAATTCCCTTCCCAGATTCTTTTCTTTTGGTCCCTTAATTATTTTCTTTCCCCTAGTAATAATTATTAATTTTCCTTTAATTTTGGTGGCACCATTTTCTGTCCTTCTTTAATTGATTATATTTGGTTGCACAGACCACGAGGCATTAAGTGCGGAGTTGGAGATGATTGATCAGTAATTATTAAGCTTTTGGATTGGCTGGAAAAATTCACCCACCACCCATCGCAGGCCGGCGGCCGGCTGAGCGAACTTGGGGAAAATTGGAAGTGTGATTTTTTAGTTCCTTTTGTAGCGTGACTGAATACAGTAAGATTTTTTACACTATATAATGTTTGACTTTTTGGCCTAGGTAGAGTCCAAGGAGATAGTTAGATATATCACCGGTAACCCTTGGCCTTAAAGTGGCCTCGGGACCATTCGATCACGCTATCGTACCCTAAAGGCAGGGTATATTATAAATCGGGCACTGACATACCCGATAGATACGGAACCATTGGGGTAAGTGCGGGAATCCCACTAACATTTGGGCTGACAAGGGGTTTTTCCCCTCGAGTAAGTGGCATAGCAACATTTTTGCGTCATTTTTGCACCAATAAGTGGTGACCACTGCATCTTACACTCCCAATACTGGAGGCATTGCAACCTACCAGTATAATACTATGTTTCTTGAAATAAAACGAGGAACTATGCAATGGTGTTGCTTAAATTGTATTGCTTCATAAAACAAGCAAATACTTTATTTCAATAGGCTACAACGCTACAAGGCTACAGTTGGTTACGTTACTGAAAACCAGTTGGATATCTTCAGTTGAATACGTTATACTTAACGTAACAAACCTCGACAACTTAGCACAGAAAGATGGCAACAAAACTAATTTGAAGTAGGATTAATTCAAACTGTTCAGACTATATTGCCTGCAGTTAAAGTTATCATTCCCCTTATTATTTTAGATTTTAACAACTTAACTTAGAATTTTCATTAGAATGCGACTGATAATTCCTGGTTTTAAAGGCTGAGCAGCTTAATTGTCTTTCAACTGTTAGTTTTTGCTTCAATTATTGTAATAGTTTTTGTTTTTTATTTAATTCTATTGCTTACGTCATATATATTGAAATTTGAGCTCAATTAATGTTTGATATTGATTATTGCCTAATAGTCAAGTAATTCTTTTAGTTAAGTAATATTGTCAAGTAATTTTGAGTCAAGTAATATTGAGTCAAAGTCAAGTAATATAGTCAAGTAATATTGAGTTATGTTTTGTCTAATTTTTAGTATTCTTATTGGTATATGTACTGAATTTATATCTTACCATCTTTTGCTAGATATATGTTTTTTCTAGATTTGCTAGACAGAACCTCTTTGCAAGTAAAATTTTTTATCTCGCTCTCTTTTTCAAGATTTTTTTCTTGATGCAGCATTCTTACTTTTGATCCTGAAGTCAAATATTTCATTACCTGTGAGCGAAAATATGCTGTCCCGTAAGCAAAATTTTATAGATCTACTTACATTTAGCGTAAGTTTCTCCAGGCTTTTCGTCTATGTAGGGAAACTGTGTTGTTTCAGCAACTAAAATTTCAATTTTATTCTAATGGACACGTAAACAATTTTCCTGGGAGTGAAAGTATCGTTGGAATGAAATTATACTGTCCCGCTTATTTGTTTTTACTATAATCAACAGCTAAAGGAAAAAAAATAAGTTGGTCTAATTTTGTAAACTGGGTTGTAGAGCACTCATGTTTTTAATATTTTATTTTATTTCAAGCAACATAGTATTTCGAACAAAATATTTGGTATTTTGAATAAAACACTTACTTGTTTCGTAAAAACAATACAATTTGACCAACACTATTGTATATTTCCTCATTTTTTTCAAGCAAAATAGTATTTCAAATAAAGTATTTGGTATTTCGAATAAAGCATTGCTTGTCTCATAGTTCAAATATTTGACTTGGTCAGCATTCAACGCAATGATGACTTTATCATATGCACACACTTTCTTCGAATATTTCATCTTCACTTTCAAAAAAATATGATGTTAACTGAAGTTTTTATCATTCCAATGAGCAAAAAAAATTACTGATTGAAAATATACAATAAACTATGTAGTGTCGATGAGCAGCCATAGAGAACGACCGGTACAGCCACAAAAATAAGAATCATAGGGAGCGCAATATTGCTGCTTAAGTAAAGAACGATGCTGGCACATTATATTTTTTTTTGTTAGCTCACCATGGGACTTCGTATCGAAGGAGTTGTCATAGAAACTTCAAAAAGGGCTCATTCGACCGGAAACTGGAAGGGCTAGTGCCGTTTTTAATAGCCGAAAGTGATTGGATAGCAACAAACCCCCCTTCCAAGCCAACCATTTCCCCAAACACATCCAATCAAAATTATGAGAGTGTCATTTTGTTCAACTTAGTTGAAAGATCTGAAAATTATATCTTTGAGGAGGACACTCCCCCAGTGGACATCTGAGCAAGGGTTGTAATTTATGCCCTGGGGGCATATAAAGGTTTTATAAAAACCTTTGTCGCAGAAACTTCAATAAGGACTCATTCGATTGGAAATTCAAAGGTCTAGTACTCTTTTTGATGTTCGAAAGTGATTGGAAAGCAACTAACCCTCCTCTCACACCCACCATTTCCCCAAGCACATCCAATCAAAATTTTAAGATAGAAATTTTGTCCAATATAGTTAAGATTTCTGGAAATTAAGTCTTTGAGGTGAACACCCCCCCCCCCCTGGCAACCCCCCGGGGCAAGAATTGTAAGCTATGCCCTGGAGGCATATAAGGTTTTATAGAAAGTGTTGTTGTAGAAGCTTCAATAAGGGTTCGTTTGACCGGAAATTCAAAGAGATAGTGCCCTTCTGATATTCGAAAGTGACTGGAGGGCAACTAACCCCCCTTTCACGCCCACCATTTCCCCAAACACATCCAATCCAAATTTTGAGATAGCCATATTTTTCAAAGTAGTTGAAAGTTCTGGAAATTATGTTTTTTTTATGAAGACGACCCCCCTCACAACCCTCAGGGCAAGTGTAGTAAGTTTTGTCCCGGGGGCATACAAGGTTTTTGTAGAAGGGGTTGTCGTAGAAACTTTAAAAAGGGCTCATTCGATTGGAAATTCAAAGGGATAATGCCCTTGTTGATAGTAGAAAGTTATTGGGGGCAACTAGCCCCCCTTCTCACGCACATCATTGCCCCAAACATATTCAATCAAAATTTTTAGATAGCCATTTTTTCAACGTAGTTGGAAGTTCTTGAAATTATGTCTTTTAGGATGACGACCCCCTCACAACCCTCAGGGCAAAGGTTGTAAGTTATGCCCTGGGAGAATATAAGGTTTTTATGGAAAGTGTTGTCGTAGAAATTTAAAAAAGGTCTCATTTGATTGGAAACTGAAAGCGTTAGTGCCCTTTTTAATATTCTAAAGTTATCAGAGGGCAACTAACCCTCCTCTCATACCCACCATTTCCCCAAACATTTCCAATCAAAATTTTCAAATAACCATTTTGTTCGACGTAGTTCAAAGTTCTGGAAATTAGGTCTTTGAGGATGAGCATCCTTCCACACCCCTCAGGGCAAGGGTTGTAACCCTTACCCTGGGGGCCAATAAGTTTTTTTTTATAAATGGCGTTGTCGTAGAAACTTCAAAAAGTGCTCTCTCAATTGTAAATTGAAAGTTCTAAACCCCTTTGCTCTCTAAAAGACAGAATATAATTTGTACTCCACTAAAATAAAATCTTTTAAATGTTTTCATTTTTATAGCTTTAAGAAATCATAAATTAGTTTAGATTTTAAGGAATTAATATCAGCTTATGTATATAAAACTTACAATACATATTTTTTTCAGTAAATTCATTTGATTTTTTTTCAGTAAAGTACAAATTATATCCTGGCTTTTAGAAAGCATAGGGATTTAGAATCCTAGTCATATTAATTTCTGCTCATTTTGAGTTTGAATCTGATGTTTATTTTGAATTCTGTTTGTTTTGGGTTTCATTTGCTTATTGATACTGATTTGTGGTAGTCGTGTGCTTGGTAGATTATTTAATTCTGTTTTTGTTCACTTTTGGTTTAATGTAGTTCTTTACTTTTTTTTTGAAAAACTTATTTTGCGGAAAAAGTTTTTCTAGTTAATAAAATAAAA
>JAQQPU010020130.1:0-15780 GCA_029168905.1 Artemia sp. Kazakhstan ARC1039
CCAGAGCAGGGACAATATTCCGACTGCAACGAATGTCCTCGTTGCAGTCGGAGAGACTTGGAATTCTTAAACTTAGGCGGCATTACCTATTTTTGAGATATATATTACCGGTAGCCTAGTGAACGAGCTAAACCTATAATTCCAGAGCAGAAGTGTTGGAGTTCACTTGATTCTTAAGAAAGTTCGCAAAACCCTACATAGAATTAGGTAGATTTTCGTGAAAGAGGAAGCTGTGAACAAAAATGACCCCTTTAAGATTAATGTACGGTTTCCCGACAATTTAAGATCATATGAAAACACCTACTTTGGACTAAATTTTCACGCGCTTTGTGATGAAATGTGTAAAGAGACTGATCTCAACCGAAAGTTAACCTTCGTCGAAAATAAGCTTGTCACTTTTTATTAGTGGTTCTGAGTTGAAATCAGCAGTAGGTTTGATTCGTTGATTCTGGTGACGAGATTTTGGTTCAGCTGGATTGCGTTGATCCTAAAGCGGCGAGTGACCGGATTCAGAGCTGAGTGGGAATTTGAGTTATCTGCGATTCACTGGGTGATAGGATCAAAAAGAACTAAAAGTATTTTGGCGTGAGTTTTTGGCAAGCACACTGAAGTTGTTGACGACCCCGTAGGTCACTTTACTTCCAAGCTTCATGCAGATTCTTTTGTTTCTGGCACATTCTCCGCAGCAGCGGAAAGACAATTTTCGCTTCTGAGGTTGAATAGAGCACCACTGAGAAAGAAGTTGGACCCAGAGACAGTGGAGCGAATCAATATGTGTTGAGCTGGATATCCAGCTGAACACGAGCTGGTTATCCCTGATAAGACGTGTCTGGCACTGTAAGTGAAAATAAGGAGGGACAAAAAAACCTTTTTTTGATTAGGCTGTTGCGAATTTGTTTTTTTTTTCTTTTTTTTAGTCTTACGTTTTTCAGTGTTTCAGCTAGTCTTTGCTAACTAGTGTCTTTTATTGTTATTTGAAGTTCATTTTATTTGAAGTTCGCATCTGTGATCTTTCTTTCGGCAAAAAAAAACCTCTGCCATTGGGTTTTCTGATATTCTGAAGCTGATTTTGGTTAAGATCACTAGATGTTTTGTGGGTGTTTCCTCCCTTTACAAAAATTGGGCAAATTTTCTCAGGTTCGTAGGCTTTGATGGGTAACATTAAACTTTATGAGCTTTATATATTTTGAATAAGCATTAACATTTTATTCTTTTGCTGTGTCTATTGTTATCAAGACTCTGTTTCTTAGAGTTTTGGTTACTAGTGAGAAGCACCTTAGTTATTCAGCAGTGAGAAGAAAGAGCATGACTGTTTTTATGATCCAGTGGCTATTTTTGGTTCACACAAATGCAAAACCAAAATAATGAATACGTTTCGGTTTTCAAAAGTCATGTTTCCTGGTCAAATCTGAGTTCACAACGACGACGACACCGGATGTGCTGAAAACTTCCACGTACCCGGCATCCCATAAGACGCAGAATCTTGCATCATTGCGGAGAAACAAATTCAGCGCATCGGTAAATCATGTGTTTTTACTTAACACGGCCTATTTGTCGAAAGGCAGCACCGCGAGCGACGCAAAGCGTTGGAAGCAGCACATTTTTGTTCATTTTGGCAGTATGCTTGCCATAGATTTTTCCTTAAGCTGGTGGCAACCCTGCTTAGTGACTGCAATGGAACTCTGCATAAAATATTATTTAAAATAATTCAAGACTATGAATAACAATAGAAGGAAACATGACAAATTGATTATCATAAACATGCTACATATCATACAGTAAGAATTTCATTGTTTTGATGTTTCTTTTAGTTTTGTATATATGCTAGGACTATATATGAGACAATCAGGGAAAGAGGATGGGAAGCTGGAGATGGACAACATTGCTGTTGACGAGGCCCCAATCTTAGCACCACACCGGTCAGCCTGGAGGAGCAGAGTTGTGATGCTCTTTGCGCCGCGAATTCTTACTTGGTGGGGTTATTTTTCTTCGGAAGGGGAGAGAGGTTAAAAAAAACTATAAAAAAAAACACCTCTAACATTTGTTTATATGGATTTTTGTTAGGTTTTTACCGTTCAGATAAAAATTTCAGGGGGGAAGTAGAACCCCGTAATCCCCCTCCCCAGATACGGTCTTGGGTAGCCATTTTTTAAAATTACTTGCATGAAATTAATTTTGCTCTCTACAGGACTTCGATAGGGCGTAACAATTGCACTTATTCAGTAAGTAATTGCAACAATCTATTTTGAACGCGGGGTTACTTTTTGTAATAAATTGAAAGAGCTAAAGTAAAACAAACAAATTTGTCAAAACTAAATTGAAACGTCCCTTTTAATTAGCTTCGTACCTTCAATTGTCACTTCAAGTTCAACGGTATCCCCTTTTCTAACAGCAATATCCCTCAAAGACTTGATAAATCTAGGTGGTTTGACGCAATCTTCAGCGCAGCAGAACTCTGAAGTTTGTCCCCATTTATTGATGTCCTCAGTGTTATTATCCATCAGTAAATTTGCATTAATTCACTTTCATAGTTCTGACTAGAAACTACTCGACAAAGTCCAAGTTATGCAGCAATCACAAAAGTGCGCCCAAGAGCTGAGCTGTAAATATTGACACAAAATTAAGAAACGATTATTCTTTCAATGGACTTGAAGTGTAGGTTGAAACCGATATTTGCATTGTGACTCCACAGTTTCTGAAAAAATACACATAAAATCAAACTGTTAAACAAAAATTAATACCGATACTTATGCATTATACGGGCCCACGAAAGAAGTCAAGTTTGGTTAATGCCAATGAAATAAAATAGGATGAATATATAATAGTTTAAGAACAAATTTGGGTTATATATTTGCACATTAGGGGGGGGGGGAGGGGGGTAAATTATAGCATATATTAAATACGTAACCTAACCTAGGTACCTCCCCCCCTATACCCCCAAAAACAACAGCTTAAATATTGTAAACGCAATGAAAACCACGCTTTGCATTCCATTTCTCTATTGCATATACCCGTTTGACGGGTATCCATTAGTAGTTCAATGTACAATATATAGCGATGGACCCGCATAATGCATAAGTACCTTATTATCTTTTCCTTGCAAAACCTAAGATATGAAAGATCGAACTATTACCCCAATTACAGCATCTAATTTAATAGTCCTAAACTCCTAATCACATACCTGTGCTGCCTGGAATATTCTTACTTCATTAAATGATCTGAGCCCCATGAGTCTGAACCCCATGAGTGTATTTTTATGAGCCTGAAGCCCCATGAGTGTGTTTTCCCCTTAAGAACCCAAATTTTCAAATATTGAGGATATTTACTCCTTATTACCCCTTCATTTGGGGGATTATGTTTGAGCGGGGAGTGCAAAATGGGTGCTGGAGGTGGGGTGGGGTTGAGTTTCCTGTTAATGAAAAAATGGTAATTTTTCACAGAAAAGCAGCAGTGTTTAAAAAATTTAAGCAAGGTAGTAGAATGTTGAACTTTTGCCTAAAAGGGGGGGGGCGCTCCTTATATTAAGGTAAGTCCTGTTTAGCGTAATCCAAATAAATCAAAATGAACTCTCATTCGTGCAGCATTATTTAATAAATTAAAATTAATTTTATTTACCTATAAAATTAACGCCTTTTACGCCCCTGACTCATCCCCTCGTCAAACAGCTTTCTAAAACAACTTCTTTCATAGCCTGTGACTAAAAAATAAAAAAAAATAAACCTTCAATAATTGGACATTTGATTTTCCCGTTGAATCTATTTCCGAAATGCATGAGCTTGTTAAAATGACACGACCACTTACCCCATTCAATTTTGGGGGTAATATTTTGTAGAAATTAAGACTTGTTTTCGATTAAACATGTGATCAAGGTTTTTAATTCAATTTCTAGCCCCATAAATACGCAAATTTACAATGTGAATGGAAAAAGGGAAGAACCATATATAAATCATCCGATTTAATGAGATTTATTATGTTCAAGTTGAATCTCAACTCAAATGTTCTCTCGGACGCTTAGTATTTGCTGATCCTTATTAAATTCATTCAACTGAAAATAACATTCTGACAATAAATCAAACAGTGCGTGGTAACCAACTGTAAGTAAGGACCGACTCAAGAGTAACCGCAACTCTAAAAAAACAGAACTTTAACGTCAATAGATAAACAAAAGATTCAGCTTATTATGCTGATTCCAAATATATAGAATTCGCCAATTTTAGTGTAACTTATCAAAAGTTACGAGCCTGAGAAAATTTACCTGATTTTTGAAACAGAGGGAAATACCCCCTATAAGTCAAAGAATACTAATGCAAATTACACCATCAGATTTAGCTTGTCAGAGAACCCTACTGTAGAAGTTTCAAACTCCTATATACAAAAATGTGGAATTTTGCAGTGTTGCCAGAAGAAAGATCACGAATGCGTGTTTACTTTTTTTTTCCAGAGGTGATCGTATCGAAATATAGGTCCTATAAGATCGGAAGAGGGTGCACTCGAAAGTTTGACCGTTTGTCCCATTTTTTTTTTAAGAACGGCTACTGAAACACATAGACCATTTAATTTGAATAGGAAGCTTTTTCTAAAGTGCCAAAAGCTTAAGCGTAAAGAGCAAGGTATTGGGAAGGGGGGAATCCCTTCATATACGGAATAATTTCTGTTCGTTTTGAGTTTTAATGTTGATCCTTACTTTCAGTAAAAAAAAACTTTTTTTTATTTAATGGACGGACAAGAGCCAACGAGCTGAAATTTAGTATATAAGTTTTTAAACACGGGGTTGGAGTTCTGGTGGTAAACTTTTTATTGTTTTAGAAAACAAAGTTGTGAGACAGAGTCAAACTTTAGCGTAAAGAGCGAGGCGTTGAGGAGGGGACAGCCCCTTTCATATACGGAATAATTTCTGTTCGTTTTAAGTTTTAATGTCGCTCCTTACTTTCAGCTTAAAAAAACTTGAGTTTTTTATTTAATTTCTGAACGTTTTTGAATTAATGCAGCTTTGATTTTGGCTCACCGTACATGAATAATTCGAACGAAATTTGCATATTAATTTTACTTTTTGGGGGGCTAAATGGCTTTCTCGAAATTTTGTTCTGACGTAACTTACAACTTAACTTACGTAACAAACTTCTATATTCGTATATTTTTATTACGTATATTAGGGGGCTCGCCACCTATTCAATACTTCACTCATTACGCTAAATTTCAAAATTTTGTTCCAATTCTTTAAGAATGAGCCCTTAATCACAAAGACAGTTAATTAGAATAAATAGCTGTGATGAAAGTACAAAAAAAAACTTTAGAGTAAAGAGCGAGGTAATGACTAGGGGGCGAATCCAATCATATACGTAATAATTTCTGTTCATGTTAAATTTTGATTTTTCTCCTTACTTTCAGTTGAAAAAATCGTTTTTTGTATTATTTAATTTCTGATCGTTTTTTTTTAAATAATACTGGAAAATCCGGCGCCCCCTTCATAGCAATGTCACTTCCCCCATAACAATTTCCTCTATGAATAGATCCTGCCACGTAAACCCCGACCCCCCCCCCCAACTACCAGAAAAAAATCCCCCTGAAAACTTCTGTATATTTCCCAGTAATCAATAATATATGTAAATATTTCCCAATAGCTAATATTATATGTAAACATTGGGCAAAGTTCATAACTTGCAGACCTTCCCCCGGAGCGGGGGATTGAGTCATCCTCAAAGACATAGTTATTGTATTTTTCTACCATGGTGAACAAAATGGCTATCTCAAAATTTTGATCGGGTGACTTTGGGAAAAAATGAGCGCGGGAGGGGGCCTAGTTGCCCTCCATTTTTTGGTCACTTAAAAAGAGTAATGGAATTTTTAATTTCCGTTCGAATGAGCCCTCCCGCAATATTCTAGGACCCCCAGTTCGATACGATCACCCCTGGGAAAAAGAAAAAAAACAAATAAACACTCATCCTTGATCTTTCTTCTGGAAAAAAAAATACAAAATTCCAAATTTTTGCAGATATGGGCTTGAAACTTCTATAGCAGGGTTCTCTGATACTCTGAATCTGATTATGTGATTTTCATTAAAGTTCTATGACGTTTAGGGGGTATTACCCCCTTTTTCGAAAATAAGGCACATTTTCTCAGGCGCGTAACTTTTGATAGATTAGACTAAACTTGATGAAACCTAAATATTTGAAATCAGCATTAAAATATGATTCATTTGGTGTATCTACTGGTATCAAAACTCCGTTTTTTAGAGTCTCGGTTACTTTCGAGTCCGGTCGCTCCTTACTTACAGTTAGTTACCACGAACTGTTTGATGCACCTACATATCAGCCATAAATTAGCTGGTATCATACAACCTACAACCAGATCGCCTCTTAGTTTGACCTTTTTTTTACTTTTAGTACATTGTTTGTGTCAATCCTGGATCTGTAATTTGCCAATAAAACCTAGGATCCACTAATCATTTGGCTTTACACTTTTGCAATTTTTATCGGGAAACAAAGACTTCTCGTATAAACACGTTCACAAGAGTAGCTAGAGTAGAGTCCATAAGGTTTGCCCCAATTTCATAATGTCATTCCTTTTCATAAAAGTCAGCCATTTTACGGCTATGATTGACTAGAATATGCTGATATAATGATATAGGGATTTCTGTCTAGAATTTGAAGCTGCTGTTACGGTCTTGTAAAAATTGCACCTCTGGACTACTGAGCACATGAAAAATGGCACCCAAGAAAAATTGAAAACTATGCAAAATTAAAACCCCGGATGATTATGCAGAAAAAAGGGACATACGGCAGAAAAATTTCTAAAGAGCAATTAATTTAAGAATATTTAGGATCAAATTTCTTTTTTTTGTAATTTTTCTTACCCTTCATAAATTTGGGAATATTTAGGATCAAAATTAATAAAAATTCTTACCTCACCTCCCTACTGAAAAAAGCTACCGAACTTTTAGTAGCTAAAAACTACTTAATTTTCTAGTACATTTGAAAAAAGCTTTTTATTGTTCCAATTAAACGAACATAATGTTTCAGAAGTCAGTCGTCCTTACAGAATTGGGACAAAATTCAAACTTTAGCGTAAACGGCGAGGTGTTGAAGAGGAGGCAATCCCCTTCATATACGCAATAATTCCTGTTCGTTTTAAGTTTTAATGTAGCTCCTTACTTTCAGTTGAGTTTTCTTTTTATATAATTTCTGATCGTTTTTTTAATAATCCCACGACATCTGACCCCACCTCCACGAAGAAACTCCCTCCCCATGGATATATCCTCTAGACAATTCAACCCCGGTGAAAATTTACCCAGGCAATAACTCTTAACAACTCCAAGCGTAAAATTGAGACGGAAAAGAGAAATCAAGAAATATTAAAAGTCATGTTATATCCAAAGGCATAGATATTGGGCCTTTCAACTATGATGAACAAAATGGCTATCTCAAAATTTTAATCGGACGATTTTGCAGAAAAGGGGGTGGGGGGGGGGCAGTGGCGTCGTTTGGGGGTGACAAGGGGGCAGTTGCCCCCCAATAGATTTAAAAAAACTATTATATAGCCCATGCCCCTTGACTCTCTGGATGTGGAACTTGTTTGCCCCCTCAATAAAAATGCTGGAGCTACGCCCCTGCGAGGGGGCCTAGTTTCCCTCCAATCTTTTTGGTTACTTAAAAAGGGAACTAGAACTTTTGATTTCAGTTTGAATGAGCCTTCTCATGATATTCTAGGAACACTGAGTCGATACGATCACCCCGGGGGAAAAAAACAAAAAAACACACATCCGTGATCTTTCTTCAGGCAAAAAATACAAAATTCCACATTTTTACAGATAGAAGCTTGAAACCTCTACAATAGGGTTTTTTGATACGCACAATCTGATGATGTGATTTTCATTAAGATTATGTGACTTTTAGGGAGTGTTTTTCTCTTTTTTCGAAAACAAGGGAAATTTTTTCAGGCTCGTAACCTTTGATGGGTAAGATCTAACTTAATGAAACTTGAATATTTGAAATATCATAATAATACAATGCTTTTGATATATCGTTTGGCGTCAAAATTCCGTTTTTTAGAGTTTCGGTTACTATTGAAACGGGTCGCTCCTTACTTACAGTTCGTTGCCACGAACTGTTTGAAAGCACCAGAACTTGCACCAATCTTAGAAACACATTTTTATTATTCATTTTTTCTAGACTTAAAACCCACTTGTAGAGTATCATTACATGTGCCTCTAAAAAAAACTGCGCGTACATATTTTTTTGAAAAGGGTTAGGTCAATTCATAACCATCTATAAATTATAATTGTATTTTTGGGTTTCTCGGTTGTCATAACGCAGAGGGGTTTTGGTCCCACCTAATGATGTGATCTCGAAAATAATCGTAATTTTTTTGATGTGCGAAAAAAAATGCTTTTTCGTCTTATTACAACGTTGACAAAAAAAAATTTACACCTAGAATGAAAAAATTCCAGGTACTTACGTATTATAGCGACCACAGTAAACAATTGAAGTTAGGATACTATTAATGAAATATACCAAAATATATTGAAAATATAATACTTTAGTGACAAAATAATGGAAAGTAAAAGAGAGAATTATGGAAAGCAGGCCGCCCAGAACGCATTATATTAAATGTTTAACCTAACCAACTGTATATATTAAACACAGTTTATAGAATTAGTTAATATAGTTATAACTATTATAATATAGTTATATAGTTAATATAGATAATTCTATAAACTGTGATATTAAATATCTAATGAAAATATACCTGCATGTTTACCGTTTATCTGGCTCAGGCTAAGCAGATTATCTCCGAGTGGACACAGAAACCGGTTGTATTACAGATCATGAACAAAGTGTGGTCGCTATAACACCTAAGTAGGCTACCAAATTACAAAGCAAAAAATTACAAAAGCACTAATTACACCTAGGCATTAACAGTAAAGATATAGGCTCAACACATCAATTAAATCTAACGAAGATTAATTATTTGCCATTACTTCCGTTCGAAGACAAGGGATAAAAAAATAATTATTAATTATCTATAAGCCTAACTGCTTTTATTTATTACTGGTATCACTAATAAGTCCATGTCTACATTACAATGTTCCTCAATGGCACCAAGTGCTAGCGGCAAAAATAAAGGGTATGGTCCATAAACGAATTGCCACTAATGAAAATTAATTATTAGCTATTATTTCCTATTAGCTATTATTATTAGCTATTATTTCCTATTAGCTATTATTATTAGCTATTATTTCCATTTGAAGACAAAGATAACACAAAATTATACACAATTTTTATGACAACAAGTACAGAACAGATTCAATAAAACTCCCTTTTATGTATCATAAGCATTTTAAGGGCTAAATATGTCGTTTTCTGACATTTTAGGCTGAAGATAACAACAAATCATTAATGATAGTTGAGTTCTGAAACATACCCTTTAAGATCGTCTTTGAATGTTCGAGCTCACAAGTAAAATCAGTCTTGTTGCTCAAAACCTTTAAATTAACGAGACTACATTCAAATTCGAAGCCTGCTAATGAAACAAAACAAACTCACAAAAAGTCTGCCAAACAACAACTGTCTAATTCGAAATCCCTTTATCTTGACACTATCTTATCTTCAAATAACTATTCTTCAACTATCGTTGGATCAAGTACTCATTGGGAACTAAATAAAAGACACAGCGAAACAGCATCACTTGGAACAACTAGTACAGGCACTTCTGAGAGAAATATTTGCATCCAATAAAATGCATTTTGGGATTACGGCAACACTTCTCTAGTAGATAGATGCGCAAATCGCAATTACAAATTTATTAACTGGAACTTGGCTGGGATTTCTAAAAAGATATTTAACTACGCGTCATTGTTCTAATAAAGCGATTTTTTTCTTAACCAAAGTGAAGAGCTAGAGCACGCCTAGCGCGAACAGAAGTTACCCCTTTTACGCAAAGCAGGAAATCTATCTCACAAATTCTTGATGGAAATGAGTGCTTCCGTTGTTATAACACAAATTGCTCAGAACAATTTTTGGTACTTTTCCGCTTAAAAGTACACACTAAAGAAGTCAAGTTTGGTTAATGCTAATCAAAAACAAAATAAAATAGGATGTATATATAATAGTTTAGAAACAAATTTGGGCTATATATTTGCACATTAGGGGGGAGGGGGGGGGGTAAAGCATACCATATATTAAATACGTAACCTAACCTAACCTAGGTACCCCTAGGGGGGGGAGGGTTATCCCAAAATGCGAAGTTATTGAAGCTTTCAACAATGCTGAACAAAATGGCTATGTCAGAATTTCGATCGGAAGACTGTGGAAAAAGGGTTTGGGAGGGGGCTAGCTACCGTCCAATCTTTTTGGTTACTTAAAAAGGGCACTAAAACTTTCAATTTACGATCAAATGAGCCATCTCTTGATCTTTTACCATCACTTGTTCGATACGATCACTCCTGGAAAAAAAAACCGTATCCCTGATCTTTCTTCTGGCAAAAAATGCAAAATTCTAAATTTTTGTATATGGGAGCCTGAAACCTCTACAGTAGGGTTGTCTGATATGCTGAATCTGGTGGTGGGATTTTCATTAAGATCACTGCACAAAATCACGAAAAATTGGGCAAATTTTCTTAGGTCCGTAACTTTTGATGGGTAACATTAAACTTTATATTTTTAACTCGCCGTAAAAATTCAATTATTTTAACGTATCTATTATTATCAAAACCCTCATTTTTTAGATTTTCGGTTACTATTGAGTCTTGTCACTCCTTGCTGACAGTTCTTGCCACGAACTGGTTGATCTATGTTTATAGGCGTACGGTTTCCAGACAGGGTTGCCAACTGGACATATTTTATGTTCAAAGGACATATTTCTATGTGCCTGGACATAATGACATAATAGGGCAAAAAATGGACACATTTGGGACATAAAGTGGACACATTTTCCAAAATTATTACGTAAAACAAATTACTTTCATAAAAAATGTCATTCATCACCAAATGAGTGCTAAGACTAATATCTACTTATTTTTTAAGCTCTGTATTTATTTTTCGGAGTTGCTTGCTCTTCCCTGAAGCAAACTTTCTGAAAATGCCTTCAAAATTCTTTCACCTATAAATGGTATTATTGGCCTGATTTTTACTCGGCACGGTCAAGATAAAGGACAAGCTGTCGCCTTTTTCATATAAACTTACTTCCGGCTTCCGAGCGTCACACAAAAATCTCAATGAAAAGTTAACAAAATGAAACCTTTCGATTGTTGAGGGTCTGAAATCCAAACTAAAGCCAAGTTGTCAAACACCCGGGGTACATTCCTTCAGTTTGAAAGTTTTCATCACGGGAAAGGAGCTAAGAGAAACTTAAGTAAGTAAAAATTTAATGTTAGGTGATATAGCTCAATTATATATATATATATATATATATATATATATATATATATATATGTAACACTCGCAAAATATTCTATCATCAAATTAAATCGCAACAACATTGGTTTTGGCTGAGCGAGACATCAATAAGTTTATTGAGTATCTACTGTTGTTCATGCTCAGGCACATACAAATAAGTTTATCTCAGAGGGATAGGGGTGACGTCTTCAAACTAGCAAACCCAGGCGAATTGCACAAACATAAAAGAACCACAATGAATCTGAACACTTTAGGGTGCCAGAGAGGAAGGACACCTCCATAAGCGATGGTTCTAGGGAAGGGGCAGAGGGGGCACTTGCCCCTGACGCAGAAGTTTTAGTGGGCTCACAGTTCCAAATAAATAATCTAGATAATCATTTTGTAATTTTTGAAATTTTATTTTTTATTTAAATAAAGTAGAAGGCGCAGATAACAAATGGAACTTATTAATAAGTAAGTAATTAACAAATTATCAATTTATTAATAAAATAAAAATAATCAAATAAATAAAATAATTCACAATAATTAAATAATTTAAATAATAATTAAAAACAAATTATTAAGTAATTAACAAATTGAAAATGATTTTATTAATAAATGAAACGTTTATTAAAACTTGGCATTAAAATTTTGTGTAAGACAGGGAGGGGGGATAATCAAGATCATGCCCCGGGTGCAAGAGAGGCCAGATGTACTGCGCTCTTGTCTATGGTTATGTGTAAGTTTATTTAAACTGTTTTTTGAAATATTGCTATCCCTTTCCAGGCTTTCACGAATAGCTTTTCAACTTGGCACAGTTCAATAGATGTTCTAAAAGAGGCCACAACATAGTGAATTTTGTTGATCTTTGTATCTTTATTTCGAACCAAAATAATCAAATAAGGCTAGCCCGGGCATGCGCATGGGGATTTGCCCCTTTTATCCTCATCTAGTTCCACAAAAGAATCTGCTCTCTTTGGTGGAAATAAATGAGGTCATTCAATTAGGTGGAATCTAAGACAGCACTAGTTAAGTTCACCTTTGCCATTATTTTTTTCATCAGTATGCTGTCATGAACAATCACAATAACCATGATTTATTGTCAGACAAAGATCGTAATTTAATTTGAGCCTCTGAAACAACTTAAGTGCGAAGAATCGCATTCTATTAACTGCAATTTGGGTGTTTGTAAACAGAGTAACATCTATTTCATTGTCTTGATCAAATTTAATGGTTTACCACTAATTCAGTGTAATATAAACACTAAACCCTATTTACGAGCTAGCAGTGTAACCCTTGACCCGCAACTATACAAAACAACAAGGCCGTGAAAATTATTCAGTGCGAATTTGTGGTTTTCAAACTGATCATGGTAATGAACTGTAAGTAAGGAGGTATCAGTGTCGATACTAACTTAAGCTTGAAAAGAAGGATGCTTGACAACAATATTGACGCAAAAATTAACGATAATAAACTGTAAGTGAGGAGCCATCGTTGTCGATAGTAACTTCGACTTTAAAAGAAGGATGTTTGATAACAATATTGACTTTAAAATAATCAGCTTCTTATCCGGTTTCGAAATTTCAGTTATAGTCAGAAAATATTTTACCAACAGTCTAAAATCCGGATTGGAACCTGATTGAATCGATTACGTTCAGCTTGTTGTCTGTAAGAACCGCTCACAAGCGCAGTGCCGTAGTGGGCTAAAATTTCTGTACCTGTAAGCATTGGAATGTAATATTTTTATAGTACAAGGAGAAACATTTAATTGCCAAAAGGCATTGAACGCATTTAATATGCATTTAGCGTTGAATATACTATAAGGAGGCTAAAGGTTTCATTCCAATTGAATAAATAAATCGAAAAAGTTAAATTCTTTTTATAATAAATAAAATTGAACAAGTAAATTTTGAACAGTGTAATTTGTATTTTCATGTCAATGCTGTTATAACTGGTAAAGAGAATATTTGTAATATAATTTGCTTCCAGTGAAGCGCCAATGACGGAGTAGGCTTTAGATTTTTAAAGTTAGGAAAGGAAGTATTAGCTAAATTCTTGTTTGTAGTGAAACTAAATTTGCTGTGAACGGTCTTGGGAAGAAATAAGGTTAAACTAAATATTTGATATTTAATTATATCAACTGCTGAAAATCCCGTCAGTTCAAAATTTTATTTTACTGTAATTTCATTTTTTATTTTCAATATTGCAATAAGTACGTAAAAAAATGTTTGTAATAAAACGCCATTTTCAGTAAAGCGCCAATGACGCAGTAGGTTTTTGACTTTTACAGTTAGGGAAAGAGGCAGTACCCATACTCTTCTTTGAATTGATTTTTGGTCGTTTCAATCTTGATTCGCATATTTAATTAAAACTTTATTCCTCTTAAGGTTTATTTATTCATTTTTATTAGTACGTGTTGTATGTTTGTTTGCTGTGATTGTTTATTTAGTTTCTGTTCGTTTTGGGTTTCATTTATGCTACGATATTAAAATATTTGTGTTCGTGCTATGCTTGATTTGCATATTCAATTTAAACTGTACTTGTTTTAACATTTATTTATTCGTTTATATTAATACAACAAATGAATAAAAACAAAAGCAATAAGAAGCCAGAAGAATGGAACAACAAGAATAATACAACAAGAGATAAGAAAACTAGAATCAACATTTTAAAAAGGAAAACAAAAAACAATTGGCACCCCCCCCCCTTCCCGCACAAAAAAAGCAAACCAAATGTGTTTAAGCTCCTCCAACCAAATCCAGGTAATAAGAGTCCAGCCTAATTTAGGTTAGATTTTAATTACTTTTAGTTTTAATGACTAACAATTCGGATTTTCTCTCTTCTTCACTTGATTAGTCACAATCTCTTTTTTCTTATTGTTAGACATTTCTGTTCTTTTCTGTTTTTTATCGGCATTGAACATGCCTTGTTTGACGCGATTTTTCATTAAAAAAAAAATTAGCGTTCTTTTTTTTTTATCTTTGCTTGTCCGTTATCAGTGGCCGGCGTTAACCCCCCCGGCGTTAACCCAACCCCGCAGAAAATACCGCCGCGGAAAATACCCCCAGAAAATAGCCCTCCGTGGATCCCCCGGCCAAAACAATTTCAATGATTTAAAGAACACGAAAATTGTAATTGGAATCTTTCGACGTTAAAAAATAACTATCGTATCGACATTTTGACTCACGAATTCAGACAATTCGAACTGGACTTATTAGGAGTTTTAGAAGTTCATATTCTAGAGGTAGAAATCTTGACATTAGGTGATATAGAATTTGTTTACTCAAGCAGGAAGGATGGGGTACATCGACAGGGAGTAGGGCTCATGATGAATAAGGAAGCTACTAAGTTTTGTTTAGGCTGAGAAGGTGTTAATAATAGAATAGTAATTGCTCATTTTACGACTAAAAAGTTCAGGGTATCAGTTATAATAATATATGTCCCTGTAGAGCCGACTGACGGAGATGCTAGTGACTCTGATGAATTTTACTTACAGTTACTTAAATTAAAGTTACTTAAACAGTTATTTAGAACTGAAATTTTGGAAAGGTGACTACCTCCCGGGAAGTTATGATGTTAGTAGACTTCAGGATGAGAATTTGAAAGAAACTTTTTAGGAACAGTTGAATGCTAAACTTAATAGTTTCAAATTTGACAAGGTGAAAGATGGATGGAGTAATTTTAGGAAAAAAATTTGTGAAGTTGCTGATGGTGTCTTAGGGAAGAAAGTTACGGCTGCAGCTACGAATATTAGTGAAAAGGCTTTATGTTTAATAGAGAGGAGACGGGGCCTGTACAAGAATTATCTGAGTGATAGATCGTAGGAAAACAAAAAGAATGTGACGGAAGTGAAGAAAGCATTAAAATATGAACTAAGGAGTTGTGAAGTGGATGCCATGGATAAAATTACCGATGATCTGGAAGATGAAGCTAGACGGCATCTTAGTAAAATATTGTACTGGTGTGTTAATAAATTGAGAGGGAGTAGTCGACCTGGACTTGTCCCAGTTAAAGATGGGAATAGAACCACAAATGATGATAAGGAAAGAGTTAAAGAGAGATGGGCAGAACATTTTGAGAATGTGCTAAACCAAAATAGAGCTGCAGGAAAAGATATAGAAGCAAATGAAGAAGTTTGTGATACCTTAGATGTGAAGGAAGATTTGTTTTGTGAGGAAGAATTAGCGACAGAAACAAAAGGATTAAAAAATAATAAGGCTGCAGGTTCTTATAGTGTGGTAAATGAGTTTCTTAAATACGGCGGCTCTGAGGTTAGAAATAACGCTGAAGATTATGAATATGATTTAAAAAAGAGGAAGTACCTAGCGATTTTAGGAAACCTTAATTAAACTGTATAAGAAAGGTGAAGGCGTGCCTTTCCAAAAACTAACAAACAAGTATTTGTCCA
>JAQQPU010020134.1:0-15776 GCA_029168905.1 Artemia sp. Kazakhstan ARC1039
ATACCATGAAAAAAAACTACGATAATTATGCAGTAAAACTATAAAATTTAGATATTCCTATATCTGTTGCAATAAAGAGATCAAAAATACATTTTTTTTCTACCCATGCCGTTTTTAAATCACTTGTGAAATATTAACATTAATTATTAAAACTCGTTGCTAATACGTACCAACGAAATTAACTCTTAGTAAGTACTTTGAATAAAATTCTGCTCCATCAAAGTTCTTCATCGCTGCGCAAAGTCCAGGTCTGCCTTGACATGCATCACGGTGAAGTGCCATCAGCGCATGAGCAAATGCTTCAACTGCTTCAATAACAAACTGAATTTTTGAGTCCTGCTCGTAGCTCATGTTTCTTCCGATCCTCAAATTCTGTGAACAGATGTTGATAAGCGAAAGTGTCAACTGAGCTCTCTTTGGTTTGATATTTTTCGGCAATACACAATTGAAAATGTCCTAAAAGAGTGTAACCAAGGGTTAATAAAGCTATCCTAAAATTTTTTACCAATTTTTTACCAAATTTTCTTCCGCTTGATATTTTTCGGCAATAAAACAGTTAAAAATGTACTAAAAAAGTGTGACCTAGGACTGAAGAATGTGTTGACTAAGCCGTCCTCCGCTTGATATTTTTTGGCAATAAAAAATTAAAAATGGAATAAAAAAGTGTAACCAAGGATCAGAGGCAACGCTATAGAGTTGCCAATAGTAAAGGCCATACGGCTCCATTGTTTTATTATTTATTTACTATTTTTTTTTTTCTCCCCAGAGGTACTTCATATGGAAGGGGTCGTCGTATAAACATCAAAGGGGGCTCATTCGATTAGAAATCGAGAGTTCTAGTGCCCTTTTTAAGGGTAAAAAGTGATTGGATGGCAACTAACAACCCTTCCACGCCCACCATTTCCCCAAACACATCCAATCAAAATTTGAGATAGCCATTTTGTTCTACGTAGTTGATTTACAAATAGAAATTATGTTTTTGAGGAGGACGCTCCCCCCACAGTCCCCAGGGCACGGGTTGTAAGTTGTGCCCTGGGGGCATATAAGGTTTTTATAGAAAGCTTTCTCGTAGAAACTTCAAAAAGGACTCATTCGATTGGAAATTCAAAGGGCTAGTGCCCTTTTTAATAATAGAAAGTGATTGGAGGGCAACTAACCCCCCTCTCACGACCACCTTTCCCCCAAACACATCCAATCAAAATTTTAAGATAGCCATTTTTTTGTTATGAGCCGGGTTGTAAGTTATGAGCCAGGGAAATTTTAAAAAGTGAAAACTAAAATAATTAGAATACAAAATAAAAACAAATATATAATACTGTTAAGATTAAAGGCTAAACTAGGGTGGGTAGAAAAAGAACCTGCACAAGGTTAGGTGGTTCTGAGACCACCTACACAGGTGTTCTCAAGCAATCTTACCCTGCAACAAAATTTTAGCAGCAACGGTTACCGTTTTGGATTCAAGTCCACTTACAATTTATGTTTCAATTACTTGATAAAATGTTGTTACTTGTAATACCACAAAATACTTTGCCCTAACCTTTACTAAATCTAAATGTTTGAGTCATTACAGCCGAACGCCCCTTGGATAGTCGGAAAGATTGCAGATGCTCTTTAAGTATCTTTAAGTTCTTTAAGTATACACATCCTGATTTTAAGTTAATTATTTTGTGATTCAGCATTATTTACGATAAAACTGAAAAGGTAAACTCAAGTTTACTAAATACAAGTCTCCAAGCTTCAAGATGGACATCTTCAAGGTGAACTAACCTATACTGGTACATATGAAAGAATTTTTAATAGGGCAGGGGGCAGCTCAAAGGAAATGAATGAGTGGGCCAGCCTTACGAAGGTATAAGAAACTACTCACCTTCAGTGGATTTAGGTCAGGAACGTGCTCAGAGTAGGTATAGAGGCCTACCCACCCCCTGAAACCTTAGATTTCCTTGAATTGCTGGATACTTCTTACTGAAATTAGTAAGAAGGTTTGAACAAAGAAGGTTTTTTTTTTAGATAAGTAAAGAGTAACACTAAAACTTAAGACGAGTTGATGTTAAACCATATAATAATTTTAATTTAAGACGAATAGAAATTACTGTCTATACATAAGTGAAACTGAAAACAGACAAAAATTAAGAAAATAATCATATCAAAGACAAAAACAAGAGACAGTCTTATAGATGAATAAATGAATCCCAAAACAAATAGAATGAACAATCAGGTTAAACTAAAGAATATTTGAAATTTATCACAAATAGGTGTAAAGCAAGCCCAACCTAAACTTTCTAAAGGTTACAACGTCATTGGCGCTTTACTGAGAACGTTTTTTTTGGCAGGTTGTTTTTTCATTTTTATAACATCAAAAACAACAAAACAAAAAATGTAACAAGGCTAATCATGGTTTAAAAAAGAGAGTTGTGCCACTCCCCCCCTCAAATAATGAATATCCCTAAAATATGGAAAAATTTCCCCCTTTTTTGGCATGAGACAATAAGAGACAAAACTATTTCCTCTTTTGAGACCTCTTTCACTCCAAAAAACTTGAAAGTTTCAACTCGATCCCTCTTCTCACATCCCAGATATTCAAGACATTGCCCCCAAAAAATTCTTTCGTACGTGCCTAGCAGAGGTATTAGATTAGATTAGATAATTTTGCACAAAGTTACAAAAAAATATTATATGCACCTACTGAACAAGCTTTAAAAGGAAGCCCTAATAGGTACCTGATTATTATTATTCTTTATTTTCCTCAATTCTAGCTGCTTCAATGACACGAACCCTGAACAGCATCTATCTCGTGTCTGGAATTTAATAAAAGTTTGCCAGATCTGTTTTTCTTAAAAAAGAAAAATGCACTAATAGTTAAAAATGAGAAAGAATTTTTTAATGCATGCATAATTTAAAGTTGAATTAAATAATCGGTAGAGCATATAACGTGAGGAACTGGAATTACATGTTATTTTAACTTTTAAACGTTAAAGAAATTAATCAGTTGCCAGAAATTTTATTTACTTTTGATATTTATAACTAACATGGACGAAATTTACAATGAGCATTATTCGATCAGCGTGTTTGTAGATTATGTTCGAAGTTCTAAAATTCGTTTTTTTTAAATAACATAAAGTATTCAAACATCAACACCACAGTATTTTATTGTGTGCTTTGGAATATAGATGCCTCACTGGAAGTCCAAACTTCAATTAAATTCCATTAACAAAGTTTAGAGTCCACAAACCTGCTGACTAAGTAAAGAATTTTAAGAAGTAAACTAATAAAAACAAAAAGAATCTAAGTGGAAACACTTAAATCGTAGCGATATGTGGCGGTTGATTTACTGCAAGTGGCTCTTGAGAGGCCACTTGAAAAAAAAACTTGAAAAAACAACCTCTATGATATTAGCTGAAAATTTTCCGAATTTCATTTTATTCCTGTATTTTTTTAAATCTTTTGCCAAAGATTTATTTATTATTGTTTACAAAGGTAGACACCAAGCACACGCAAAACAGTAAATAAAGACACAATGAGGGATTATGAAACCATAACAGGCCTCATGTGGGCCCACTTTCTGATTACAAAATTAAATATTTCATCTTTATTCCAAAAAATTATAAAATGATGCATCAGAAATACAGTTATAACTAATTAAGAGAATACTAATGTCGCATTCGATTACGGTTGCCAAGACTGTACAAGGTAAAAAAAAGTCACTCCACTGATAGCCCCTTCATAACTGAAATATACATCGGAGTGGATAAACTAGGACCGGGACGCTAAGCGTCAAAAATACCTCCAGTCAGTCGAAGCCCTTAAGGAAGGGGGCATAAAACTGTTGCTTTTATTATATGTACTAAAAACTGTTGTCAGGTCAGATTTAAACATAGTGGAAGTAAAAACAAGTGTAATAGTTGTGGCTTTTACGATTCGTACCCGATCATATCAGTTAGGGGGTAGGGTCCTCATTTTATTTCATCCAGAAACAGCTCTCAGATCTAAATAATTCTGTCAGATCAGATTTGGTGAGAAGAACGAGCTAATACGTACTTTTGCCTTTTGAGCATCAGAACCCAACCTGACTGATTCCAAAATATTACACCAACAGCACGGTACGTTTTGGACTGGTTTTCTGTATGTGAATTTTTTGTTTTTTTCCTTCCATTTGCTCTAGGTATTTCATTTTCGGGTGTCCACAATTTTACCTCGTAGTATTTACACAGTTTTTCATGTCCTTGCCATTATACCAATTTTATTAAATATTTGATTTGAAAGAACAGTGAAATTGAAATCTGATTATTGGAGACTAACAAAACCAAATATTTCTGAAAAAAATTTCAGAAAAAAAATTTGGTGGGCACCAAATAAAAAAAATAAAAATAAAAAAGGGAGTGGTACCAAACTTTTTTTTAATTTACCAAATTAAAAAAAAGGGAGAGAAAGAAGCACGGGTCTAAAATTGGCCAAGATTGGCGAAAGATATATGACACCAAATCCTTTAAAAACATGTAACTTTTCTTTGAAGTTATAGCTGTCTTTGGGAATCCGCATACTGTTAACGTTAGAATTTTTACGGACTGAAAGTATTGTTTATTGAAAACAATCAATTACACTCTTTTATTGTCGTGGTTCAACGCGGCTAGACTGACGAAAATGTGAAACTTCACTAACAGCTTCATAATTATGAAAAATAAAACGAAGGAAAAATCTTAGAAAATGTAGGTTTTCAGGGATGAATAGGCCTAAAATTGGGTCCATGGGATAGAAATGTTTTTGCTTTGATGTCCTTGGAATTAAAAAAAAAAAAAATCTAGGTATGGAGACAGAATATAAGGACTAGGCAGATACGTATCTAGGAAAAGAAGCTTTCAAATCCGGGTCCCTCCAAATTATTACGATTTATCCGAATAGCGTTCAACATTTGTCACCTATTTCAACTGTTCTGAATTTTTTCTACATATTTAGCGTCTCCTGAAATGTCCTCCCTGTAAAATAATATACTGCCTATACTCCTGGGCTGCACTTTTATCTAAATGTATTTTCTGTTATTTGTTCAAATACTTTTCTTATTTTTATATTTTAGCAGTAGGTCATTTTGGTCAGTGTTGTCACGTTGAAATGCCTAAGTAAATAAGCAGAACTAACTACCTCGATTTGACAACGATCAACTTCCGAAACACAGAAACAAAGTGTTGATTTCTGAAAACACAATATCTTCAAAGCAAACCTGAACCTCTTTTAACCTGATAAACCTCTTAAACCTCTTTAACCTGTCAAAGGTTAAAGCTTGTTTGTTTGCTTATTTACCACGCTCATATCTTTCTTTTTTATTTTTTACCCGCTGTTACCCAAAACTGCATAAATTTATTTCTGGGAATTTTTCACTAAAAATAACGTTTTTGCTTTTTTCTGAAGGTATTTATGGTTGTACAAGTTCCCACTTCACGAATTCAAAAATCATATTTGAGCTTCACTGTCCTAGGTACTTTAACACAGATGCAATCTTATTTAAACAGTTCCTTTTGAAGGAAACCGTAGCAATAAGATAAACACGTACCTCCCCTCATACTATATTCCTCTTTTACTCGTTTTTCACGAAATTAAAGCATTTATCTCAGTTACTACATCCATTTCCATCTTCAAAGAAGCTTCTAGCATAAATCTTAACTAACGTAAATCTCACCCACTGCTAACATAAATCTTACTTATTCCTTTGTTTGCACTGGCCAGGCGAGTAAAATATATGTTAAAGAACAATATTTGGTTTGACAAAACACTTCCTTTGTAGGAAACCAGAAGAGCACCAAGAACACGTATCTTCCCTGATAATGTCCCCGATTTTATTTGGTTTTCACGATATTGGAGCAGGTATCTAATTGGAGCAGGATGGTAGTAGCTACTACCATCTCCTTTTTAGACGAGTTTTCACAGAGAGATATATCCTCAATCCCGCACCCTTTTGAATTCTTTAGACTCACCTGTATCTGGTGTATGGATCCTACCTCCTGCTAGATCCTGTATCTGGTGCATCTGGAAATGGATCCTAAAATCTCATTGTGTTCAAAACTTTAACCATAATATCGACTGGTTTCTATCGAATTAATTTGTTGTTGCTGCTTCCATGATTTTACTGTGCTAGGAAATTTATTTACTTGCAGACTTCTGGGAACTAAATTAAATGACAGAAAAATATTCCGTTCGGTCAAAACAGTCCCAGCTGAAGGAAACCAAAGGAGAATTGTAAAAACTGATCCTCCCTGAACTGACGTCCTGGGCTTTACTCATTTCATAAATTTAAAAAAAGGTTGTAAAAGGTTTTGTAAAAGGTTGAGAATTAGAGGATTGCAGCCGTCTTTCATCAGGCTTTTTGAGCCTTCCCCGGGCGGTTGCTTGCATATAGTCTATTTTGTAATTAGTAGTAAATAAAGCAAGTCAATTCAAGTAATAGCTTGTCGGAATAGCCATCTCCTTTTCCATTTTAGGTGTTGAAGGTGTCTTGAAGCCCTGTCCCTACAAAGTCCCGATATTACCGAGTAATTTTCTAAATGCTCTTAAAATTCAACCGTTTTTTTTTGTTTTTTATTCTTAAAATGTATCTCTATCCTGCAGTAAGGTTTTTCACTACCGTAACTCAGCCTGACCTAAAAAAACTTAAAACTTTTTCGGATGCCGACCAATGGTCTGCGTTACGCAGGTACCGATCTCCTGATTCAATGCCTTTGGTGGGAGTGCATTGCGTGGTTAATTATCCGACGCTTCCCTTGTTTTTCTCCCGGATTTTTCCAGGTACCCATTTAGACCTGGGTCGACTCTGGCTGAGCCTACAGAGTCACACAATTGACACCCCTTCCAAACCAAACAACCAGTGACGCCAGGACTCGAACCCCTGACCTTATGAGTTGCCATCGTTTTGATGAAATTGCCTTAGCTTCCCATAGTGCTCCCTCTCCTGCTAGAAAATCAATTTACTCACACTTGCCTGGAGATTAAACTGGATGATAAAAAAGAAACATCACGTTCTGCTAAAATGGTCCCTTTTGAAAGGGGCCAGAAGAGTGCCATAAAAAATTACATATTTCATTTGGAATGGTACCCCTGATTTACTTTCTTCTTCGAAAATTTGAATCAAATTTTGCCAAAATTTATATTTATATAAGCTTCTAACATAAATCAATGCTGACCTGCCAATAGTCATCAAACCAAGGATTTCTGATGTTATTTTCTGGGGTTAGACTCGCCATATATTCATCGAAAGCCGGCACTTTTCTAGACTCTAGCTCAACCGTTAATGCTCCTTCTGCAACATCTTCTAAGCCTTCTAGAATTTTTGTCTGGCGACCCCAACCGTCGCTGGCGATCCAAAAGAATTGTCTCTGTCGCAGTAACCGCTTGGCAGCAGCAAGAATGCCCCTAAAGGAAGAAACATTCAAGCTTATAGGATCAATCTTTGTCGAGAAAGGGTTCCATACGTAAATAGTTTAGTTTCAGTGTGCAGGATTCTTTTCTGCCGCTAGGATCATCAAATTTCAGTTTTTGTTGAAAAAGAATTAGTAGATATTCTAATTTAGGCTTTTTATATATAAAAAAAAAAACAGAATGCTGCTCGAACTTCTTTGAAAATTTTTCTTGGCATTAATGTATCTACGAAAATTTATTTAGTTTTTTTTATAAAATAATTTACAATAATGATTTAAATCCATTCCTTGCAAATAATCAGAAAATGAGACAGTTGAATGAAACTTCGAATTTAAACAATCTATTGACATAGCTTATGCCCAATAGTATTTTCCTAAAGAGTAGATTAAATTTTTTTACTGAACAGAGGTTCAGTTCATAGTTGATTCTAATTTATCCTAGAATGAAAAATTATAATATCTTCTGATATCTGCGATGAGAGGGCTTTATCAGCTTTATGATAAACAACTTGTAGATAATGTATATTTTATACCCATGGTTCAGCATGCTCGCCCCCTTTACAACTCATAAAGCTTCTTATGAAGCTTTATTATGTTTCTTATGCTCACTCCCATAACGCTCATAAAGCTTCAGTCAGCATGTTCTCCATTCTCCATTCAATTCTCTTTAATATATTGCAGATAAATTAAAAAAAAATGAAAAAATAGAAAATTAAAATCCAAAGAATATAAGTTTCAACCAGTGAAAAATCTTTTCCTCTTTTTAGATGAATGGAAGTGATGTGGGAAACAATTTTGCGACATAACAAGAATTTGCTGCAAGGATATGAATTATTAAGGTTTTAATGAACTAAAACCTGTTTTCTGGATAAAAGGCCTTTCAGACCGTACACATCAAAGTATAATCACCTACGGAACAAGTACTGACAAAACATATCCTCTCCACACAAAAAAGTGACGCTTTGTATACCTATGTGAACCTGGCAACTAAAAACCGTAGATACACAATTCATCTCGGTCACTCGTCGCCTGAATCACGCTCTAACATTATTATTGGCCGGAGCAAATTACTTTGGCTCGGAGCGATTAAGTAGTACAACATTTTGCGTCTAGAGGCGCTGAGGTACGCAGTGTCACTTTCGGAAAGTTTTGTCAGTACTTGTTCCGCAGGTGATTATACTTTGGTACACACAAATGTAGATCAAAGCGAAGAATTCACTACCCGGAAGATGTCCTCTTTTGAATCGTCTTTTTATCTTCCCCATCTTGTTCTTATGATGACCTTCAATGATGAAACTAGTTTTGCTGAATTCGTATTTTCGAAGACCACACTGCTCTTCCATGATGTACAAATAACAGTTCAAATAGGTTTAAATCATGTTATTAGACAGTGAAAAACAATTAAAAACAATTCTGAATATTTCGATCACATATACAATGACGTCATCAGCAAGAGTACCCTAAATCTGCTGATGATGGTCATTGTGTTTGCGTTTTGTCATTGTTTAATAAGTTTTTTGTCATTTTTTTCACTGTGTAGTGTTTTTCCCTATTTGAATTGGTATTTGCTGAGTTTTTATGACGAGGTATAAACATATTCTATACTCTTTTTTTTATTCTTTTTGCCTTTGTTTCCCATGTTGGAGCACTGCTTGCCCAGCCTTCCACGCACTGCTTGCCCAACCTTACTTCCCTAGTTAAGTCTTTCCTTATCTAGTTTTGTAGGTGTGTTTTATTACTTATTCATTTACTTCTTACTTTTGTCGAAAACCCAAATTCTTATGTTCTTTACATTCCTCAATTACGAGAACAGATCTCCGACAGGAGCGTATTATTTTATTGCAATGGTTTATCGTGCAAAGCTGGTTAAATAAGTTTCTTCATTCATTCATTCATTTTTATGTGTGGTATATATAAATAGTCTGAACTCAAAATCTGTTTTTTTAGTGTTTCATTTAGTTTTTAGGAAGCGCTGATATATGTACAATTGTCATTGTCAAGAAGACAGATGACATCTATATAGCCAAAACATTCTTCAAGGTTTTATTCTTGTCACTGTCATTGCAAAAACGCCCCATTTCTACACAACTTCATAACATACCATGCATACATAACATAACCCTACGTTTCAACCTTATGTATGTTTTACCATATTATAACATACTTTTAACCATACCCTAGCGTGCCTCCATATCATAGGTTTTTTTTAACTGAAATATATTTTATTCTTTGTCGTTTCCAATCTTCTTCCAACAATTAATTCCCATATGGAAAACTCTTCTGGCAGAGATAGTTCCCTTCATACAGTAAAGCATTTAACAGTATGTCATCTATATTGCTGCTCTTAAAAGACTAGTTATGTCTCAAGAGATAGTAACACAAGAGGTATCAACAGAAGTGACACTAACGCCTCATTTTGGTCTAGATTTGAATTGAGCTATAGTAACTTTTTCAGCTTAATTGCCTTTCCTTGCATCCAAGGTGACCATATTACAAAATTATCTCTCTATTGCTAGTATTTTAGAGTTTGACATGGTTGCTACGTAACTACTTCCTCCTACAGAGTAATTGTATCGGAACTTCCTTGAAATATTTTTTATATATATAGCTTTACTTCAGTTCCAAAGGGATAAAACGAGTTCTAATTTTTCCCTTGATTTGAACCCAACATTCTAGTTTTTTAAAATCGTGATTTGAAAAATATATTTTCTTTCCGTAGAAACCTTAGAATATGGTAGAAAGATATACTTTGAACTAGCTAACGAACCTGGACCTTAGCATATACTTTCTTGTGAAGAATAGAGAAAAATACTACACTCCCCCCCACGTCTACAAATTTTTCTGACATTTTAACAGGACCCCCTAGCTGTGAAACGAAACTGGTAAAACTCACCAAATTCCATATTGTATTCTTTTCACGAAACCTATTGACTGCATATAATCTTAATAACGAGATATAAGCACTTGCACTTCAAAAAACATAAAAGAAAAAAATGCACTCTATTATGAGCATCCAAAAGCCTACTAACCCTGATATGAAGGGTTGCCACCACACCAAAATAAAAATCACTAGTTGTTCACCAAAAAATCACCAGTATTTCACCAAAATCGCAAAAAATCACCTGTTTTTCACCAAGAAAATCACCAAAAATCACCAGTATTTCACCAAAATCTCCAAAAAAATCACCAAAAATCTGTGGTCAATAATGATATAGACTTCACACCAAAAAGGCACGTGGGGTACCCTGAACTAAGACATTATGTTTTTCAAAGGCTATTGCTCAAGAAGGAAGAGAACTCATACCAAAAACTGGAATTCCAATCAAAACTGAAATTGTGACCCTAAAATCCTGTTTCTGGACATAAACAACCTTTTTATTTATTTAACTACTATTTTACTTTATCTTATCTTTTCTTTATCTACTATTTTATTTTTATTTTTCTACTATACTATTTTCTTTTTCTTTTTCTACTATTTTATCTTTTCTTTATCTTATTCTAAGTTTCCGTTCAAAAAATAACCACAATAATCATTTTTCGTCCTCAAACCGAATTCAACAGTGAATGCAAAGCGCAAAATGGTAATAAAATATAACTGGCCAGAAACAACAGTGAAAAAGAGCTTGAAAGAATGGAATAAAGCATATTTCCTCTCTTTGTCTCAAAATTGCTTGCCAACACTAACTTTAGGAATAATAAAATAGAACACCTATACTGGAGTTAGTTCAGCCCAAAGTCCAGCAAGCACAGGGAGTGTGGATGATTTGAATTTAACCCATAGTACGAATGTAATACGCCAAAGCAGGAATATCAGTCTGAAATTTAATATAGCATCAACTATGAAACATTTCTAGTGAGGCTTGTCTGATGTCAACATTCTGCACATAAGAAAATCAGATAAAAATTTTGCTTTTAAACTTCTCCCTCAAGAGTCCATTTACTTTAATGCTAAAGATTAATTTATGAACAAACTCCCGTAGAAACCTAGTTAGGATGAGCCTTATCTCAGTCCTGGTAAGGGTGAACTATGCACGTTTCTATATGTGTCATAGACAAGTAGGCCTATGTTGACAAAAGCCTAAGGAACAAAAAAAAAAATATGACAGTTCCTCTGTTTTGTGTGTTCAAGAATCTAAAAATAAAATATATGTTGCGTTCAAAACCTAGTATCTTTTCCTCCCTTTTCCTGAGACTGTTAAGTCCCTTGGAAAAAAAAAACCTATCCTAGGCTACTGAATCTATGTTCATGTGGGACTATGCTTTCTTTACCTGAAATTTTTTTTTTCGTTTCTGAGCCTCAATCTGTTTATAGCACACACGGCCCACAAGGGACACGCATCTATTTACGCATCTCGTATAAATTAAAATTTGTAACTACGGGGAAGCTGATTAGCAAGCTAAAAGGATACAGAAAAGCTCAAAATAACACCATTCTTTATAAATAACAAATAAAAACACGACATGAATATGATAGTCACTGATTTTTTCACTTCAGTAAGACAGTGGAAACCAATCATGCATGGAATGTCAATCACTTTTTGTAGAAAATCACCAAATTAAATGAAAATCACCAAAATAAAAAAATTAAATCACCAAAAATCACCAGATTCAAGAAAATCTCCAGAAAAATCACCAGGAGGATCAAAAATCACCAGATCTGGTGATAAATCACCAGTGGTGGCAAGACTGCTGATATGCAAAAGTACTCCAAGATTTTTTTTTTGAATTGTTTTTTGTTTGTTAAATAAATTTTTGTTAATGCTCTCAAGGCAAATGTTACTTTACCAGACATGGTTTCCATATGCCTTGAAATGTTTCGATCAACAGTGGTTTGTTCATTTCTAGACACATTCCTTAAACTCTCTCCAATTTTGTCTTACGAGTGTGCTGGTTTGTAGGGCATATTAAACGTTCACGACTTTTTTTTAACAGATTACGGGGAGGGTGACCTTTAATCAGTTATTGCAAACATATATCATTAAGCAAGACATATAAGACATATATCATAGACATATATCTATTGCAAGACATAGACACATATGCTTATGCCGCTTTTTAAGAGAGGAAACCCTAAGTTGCACATGAATTATCGTTTAATAGCGCTTGTCCCTGCTTAAAGTAAAGTAATGGAGAAAATACTAGATACCGGGCTTTCTAAATGGTTAAATAGAAATAATATAATACATTAAGAACAAGGAAGTTTTACGACAGGGTAGGGGACGGTAGATACAATATTTATTTTAAAGGCGTTAGTTGATAAATATGGAAAGGGAGAAACTTGTCTTTATGTGGGATTTCTTAACCTCCACAAGGCGTTCGACAGTGTCGACAGAGAGCTATTGAAGGATACCCTGTTTAGAATTGGCCTCCCTAATTTGTTTGTGAGGTTGATAGTGAGTATGTATATTTGTGTGAGTGGAATTGTGTTAATTGGTAACATTCTTTCTAGGCTTTTTAATATTAAACTGGGAGTAAAACAAGGCAGCACTGTTTCTCCTAAATTGTTTAATATTCTTATAAATGATGTTGTTGATTTTCTAGAGAATAGATGGGCTCCGAAAGTTAGTCTAGGGACCCACAAACTATCACTACTATTATTTGCAGATGATATTGCTTTGGTTTGCTAGCACACCGCAACATCTGCAGACGCCTTTGAGTCTTATAGAAGAATATTTGCAGATGAAAAAACTAAGGCTGAATGTTGAAAAGAGTGAAGTTGTTATTTTTAAGAAAAGGAAAACAAGTGGCGAAGATAATTATAAATTTAAATTTAATAATAAAGAACTTAAAGTAAGTAAAAGAATAAAATATTTTGGATTTGTTTTATCGGAAAATGGATGTTTAAAGAGTTATGTTGATGAGCTAATTAATAGAGGTAAAGTGGCCATGTCTGCAATTTTTAGAACTCCGACGATAATGGGTATTAAAAACCTAAAAATGCATAAAAGAATATTTAATACAAAAATTTTACCAGTTTTAGAATATGGAGCGGAGATTTGGGGCGGAGAAGCGGCACAGAAGTTAGAGTCCCTCCAGCTCCAGTATTATAAAAGACTGTTTGGATTACATCAGACAACTCATTCACAGGTTCTGAAAGATGATATGGGCCTGTTTTCGTTAAAACTACGTAGGTCTATTTTGATCCTTAGATTTTGGTTGAAGATCATTATTTGTAATGAAGACAGACTAGTAAGAGCTGCGTATTATCAGATGTTGAGCTATGATTCGAAAAGGTCCTGGCCATCCCAAATTAGGTCATTACTAGAAAGTTTGGGAATGGCTTACTTATGGAATGACGGTCTTGGTTCCCCTGATCTACCAACAAATTTAGTAAGCCAGGTACGATTTATCTTAGAGGGTCAAGAAATTCAGTATTGGCAAGGGCTGGTTTTAAATTCTGCTACATTGAATCATTATAATCAGGTTAAACCTAGTTTTGGAGAGGAAATTTATTTTAAATTCAATTTACCGGCTATGATTTTATGTCGATGGATTCAGCTTAGGGCTTGCCTTCCAATCCAGAGCAGACAAATGGTGTTCGACAGGGGGATAGTACATCCTGATGGTCGGTATGTGTGTCCTCTTTGTAGGGATGAGGACGAAGATTTGGACCATTTTCTCCGAAAGTGCCCGGTGCTCTCTGATTTAAGGGAAAATTACTTACATGGGATTGTTTTGCTACTTCCTAAAATTTTTGAAAGTAGTAATCCAGCCACAATATTTCGTATTGGTGCGTACATAGAGAAGGGATTAGAAAAAAGGAAAAGTTTTTACAATTAATTATTATTAATTATATGGAATTAAACTTATTTTCTCGATGAATTACCATAAGGTATTTTTCGCTATGTATCATGTTAATGTGTGTTTCGTAGTTTGTTCTTTTGTGATTTCTTTATTTCATAAATTTGTGTGTGTATATGGCTCTTGGGCTTTGAAACACACGATCTATCTATCTATGAAGCTAAAAACAACAAAAGAAAAGAATAACTGTTAGAAAAGTTTTAAAATAAAATAGTTTAGCCCGTATTACCTTTTTCATTTCAGTACCAAGATTGAGTAAAAAGAGATTACTGTACTATACTGCTTTACAAGTTTACTTTAAATCAATTATTTTTTTGTGATGCGTTTTCATAAACAAATCCCATATTTCATCATTTCATAATTTTTCATCATTTCGAAATATTTCATCCTTTATTTTATAAACGCCTATCGGCGAGATCATGAAAAAGAATTTCGGCATCAAGCTAAAATTTTCTGGGATATTTTTTTTGGGAGGGGGGGGGCCTCAAATAGTGACTAGGGAGAGGGACAAAGGATAAGTGTCTAAATATGTGGCCATTTTTAAAATTTTTGCAACTATGGATCAAGTTGAAATGAAATCTATTCCAAGTTAAGTAGCGATACAGAACGAAACAAACCGTGTGTACTCAAGTTTATCCAAATGGCAAATTTACATTATCTCAGGAAAAGTTGGATAATTGAGTTGAAATATTGAGGGGTATTGCGAGATCAAGGATTCACAATATTTGCCTTGGGGGGTGAGGGCTAAAAGTAAATTACAAGGAAGTATATATCTCGGTTTAAAAATGGCATATCTGTGACACATCAAGAATGACAGGTGGTGATTTAACTGAATATTTTTGATTGCTTTGAGAAGGGAGGGGGCAAGGGGCTGGGTAGTTTTCTGATCAGAGAGAGGAGATACGCGGGCAAAAAGAATATGTTTTCAATCTAGCTAAACGCTTTGAATTATTAGCCCAAGTGGCGCTTTAATCTGCTAAATAAAAAAAAAAAAATTCAATTGAAAGTAGGAGCAACATTAAAACTCAAAACGAACAGAAATTATTCCGTATATGAAAGGGACTATTGTAAGAAATGTCCTGATTTTAGAATTAATATCAGTTGCTATTGAACCCACTAAATGTTATCTTCGTAAAACTTTCCCTGTCGCAATAGAAACCCGTTCCTTAGAATTTCTTAATTTTACAATAGAAACCAGTTCTTAGAATTTCTAGATTAGCTACGTAGTTTGAGAACAAAGGAAAGATATCTTTTATATCGCGGGGGACTTACCATAGAAGTCAGTGGGTGTTTTGGCTTTGCTCAAGCTTGTTATGCATGTAGAATGTAAGTCTGATATGTTCCTTGCTCTTTCTTAATTTTATTATATTAAAATCTTAGTAAATGGATATATATATATATCCCATTTTTTTTAATATTATTATTAAATTCCTTTTAAGCAGGAACATATTAGTCTTAATATATTAGTTATAGTGCTTGCTTTCCTTTAATAATAATAAACTTTACTTCTAGCAATTATAGAACCAGAATTGATCTTCGATTATGAATCATAATTATTGAACATTGAGTTTA
>JAQQPU010020135.1:2564-15773 GCA_029168905.1 Artemia sp. Kazakhstan ARC1039
ACCAGTATTTCTTATATTCGACGGACTGCTATTAACAATGATTAGGGACACTTTCAGCCAAAGCGTCAGTGAATGAACACTCTAAATGTACATTGCCACTTCTAACAAGACTCATATCTTGATTGCCAGACAAGTCCAAAACAATTACACCATGAGTTTTTGAAAACATTGAATTGGTTATTCCATTTTAAAATAGTTGTGAATCGTGATATAGTTATTGCATAGTCAATTCATACAGAGTTTGGTAAGCTTTTTTATCAAATGATAACGTATACAAGGGAATTCCATTCACCTTGCACACAAGACTGGATAAGCAGAAAAACTTAAAATCGTGGGAGGATGCAGTCCAGGATCCAAAGGCTGATTGGTGATCGTATGGGGAATAAGAGGTTTGATATTGTTACCATTTGCTCTCAGTTTTTCCACCGCTATTGCAACAGAGCTCATAACCTTTTGTTTTTGAACATGAAGAATTGCTGAATTGAGATTGACATTTACATCAGGTGCTGCAGCAAGTGTTTTTCTCATAATGAAACTGACATTTGCTAGTTGTAACTTTGTGTTAATCTTAACATTGGGAGGCAATCATTGAGATATATTGAATATTTCATGATCTTATTTTCCAACTAAATGATATTCTTTGGTCACTGCAGTAGTTAACTCACAATCAGTATCAATGTTTGATCTATATTCATAGCCAAGTGCCTTTCCTCTCAACTCCTTGTATGAATTTGGTGTCATCAGCAAAACTTGCATGTAGCTTGCATAGTTTGATAAATTATTGCTAGTGCTCACCAATGTCCCATTAATGAATACATTAATTTTTTTGAACAAGTTGTGTAGGATACAGTTTTCATAGGATAGACCATCGGCAGCAATAGCAGTTCGATTGTCAGACTTTTTCTTCACCGCAACATTTAAATTAATAAATGTGGAGGATAAGTCAATGAAATAATCTGCATTGGAAAATATTTGAAATTTTATATTTTCCGACTGGGGTTGTTGGGGATGAAATTGTTCAGTGTAGCCATACTTGACATTGACATTAACATTTTCAGTATTGAATAGATTCAATGACAAGGTGATTGATGGATATGATTCTTTGTGAGGGAGATACGTCATCTTAAGAGAAAAGATCTTTCTTTGATCTAACAGTATTTTTCTTCTTCGTCTTCTTATTGCTCTTCTTTTTTCTTCAAAGTCGTTATTAATGTCTGTCTCTTCCCACCTAGGTAGAGACTGATGAGTGAATGACGACCACGCACCCTTTTTAGTCCCTTCCCATTTTGCTGAGATTTTAACTGTTTGCCAACAGCTCTTGCTGAAGTTCAAATATTTTCCTTCAGACTCTCGTTGAAATTTTAACCTGACCCCCAGTCCTGTAGTGTTGAGGCAGCAAAATTTGTTGCAGCCGGTACAATATATTTTCTGGCAAGGGGTAGTGCAGAACGAAATAGCCTAGCAAACCAACTACCAAGACCATAGCCAGACATTGTAGTACGATCCTTGTAATAGTTCAACCCATGATCTATTTGATGATGACTCAGAGGAGCAACATAACAATCAATTTCAGGACAGACAAATGGAATTCTTCTATTGTTCATCTTAAGCAACGGGTCGAAAATGACATGTAATCAAAGCCAAACCTTTTGTTATTGCTAGAGGATCACCTAACTCACTTCTTAGTGTTAACTGACAGAGTTCCAAATATGAAGTGTTTATAGGAACATACTGAAGATGCTTTATATTACAAGGATGAACATGTTCATGGGTTGTTTTTCGTTCAAGAAAACGTAGGAGGGGGACATTTAAATTACCAACCCTCGATGTTTCCACAAAGAACGCATAAAGAAATATACAAGAATCCGAGGTGATAACGGGTAGACGTGCCATCGAACCTGATGGTGGGAGAGAGTTTTGTCCAAAAATCACTTGTTTTATTCAAATCGTCATAGAGAGGATAAGAAACATTGAACATGAATATCACGGAGAAATCATTGGCCATTGTGTACGTCTTCAACACCAATCCAAGAATCAAATTCATAGCGTGTACCCAAGCAAGCGAACTAGCAACTGTCTCATCCCCCTGCGAGTACGAGTCTTTAATACTTTTTCAATTTAATAAAAACCAGTGTCTTTAGCATTTTGTAATTCATAGTCATAAAATCCTCCCAAAATCTCATCATCTTTGCTGTCTCGTAGTCGATAGGTCACGGGTTCAGTCACTAGTACTTTTGACACTTTAAAAAGTTCCGTAGACCATAGATAATTTCCTTTTTCAAAAATAGTGCTCATACGATTGACTCGAACTGAAAAATATCAAGAGTATTGTCACCATGATGAACTTCAAGAGGACTAGAATTGGACAGGGAGCGATGAGGACCTTGCTTGTAAACATGCATTAATTTATCCAAATCATGATTAATGGCGGAAGTATTTTTGAGAGTGCAATATCTGGAAACGAGAAGACGAATGGTTCTAATCCATCGTTCATCCAATGCAGCCTTGATTGGGCTATGACTATGACACAAGTCTGTGCCATATTTCAATAGAAATTTGTTTACATGCTGATTAACAAATTCACTCCCTCGATCTTTCTGATTTTTACTACAGGAATCTTGGCGAAGTATTGTTTCTAGAGCAATTAAAATCTCCTCCCCACGCTTAGATTTCAATGGAATTGCATAGGAATAGTGACTAAAATTACTAATAGTAAATAGAATGTACTTATAGGGTTTATTGTATTTTCGCTGTATCTTATCCAAAGTCATAAAATCAGCTTGTATGATTTGCAGTGGGTAGAAGGCCTTTGTTTTTTGATATTGATTACTGCGAAGTCTACGATTTCGATGAAGAGTATAGCTCGGTTCACTTTGAAGATATTCTTTTGCTACACTCTGTTGGACATTAGAGGCGCGAGCAAGTGTACTGGGGATACTAAGCCTTCCCTTCTCACCAAAATTTGCATAGATACGCTTCAAAGTTTCATCCATTTTGTGTGTAAATGTGTACTTCCTCTTTCACTACCCTTTTGTATACTGGCGGTGGTGGCGTTGGAGGTGGTAGAAAGACGTTTTTTCCTACCCTTTAAAGTTGAATCATCATCATTACTGTTGTTGATTGATTTGGGTGCACTAGTTAGCAATAGCGTTTTCAACTCATCCTTTTCAGAACTGTAATCATCATCATTTGCTGATATTAATTCTTTTAAAATATTTTCGTTAAACACAATTGCTTTGGGAAAGTTTGATGTATTTAAATATTTCAGAAGATTTGTGTCAATGGATACAGTTTCTTGTGATTTGAGACAAAATCAATTATTAGATAATAAGATTGTAAGTTCTGCTACCTAGAGTGAATTGCTTACTTGTAGCATCAATTTTGACATCACTGCTTTCATTCAAATAATTTAAAAATGTTTTAACCTGCTCTCGATAGGAAACTGGTAAAAAAATATAATCTTTTTGATATGTCCGATAGTAAGGGTGCTGCTGCTGTTGCTGCTGTTGAAGAACTATTTGACTCTTGTGTCTTATCTGCAACGTTCACAACACTGACGGGTTTTATTTGAGACGGTTTTTGTTTGTCAATACGTCGAAATGTCATTTGAAAAATCAAAAGTTTCTGATCATCAGGTATACTGTTATCATTAAGGAAATCTGTAAGGATTACCCTCAAAAGTTTGCAGTGGAGATAGAGCCTCATCAATTGCAGTCAATTTATATGGTTTAGCCATATTTTTCTCCTGACAACGATGATTATGGAATAAGAAGATTCTTAAAAAGATCAGCAATTATTGGCAATAAAACTGTGAAAAAACCTTCTCCCCTGAACTAAATGTTTTCTTTTCCTTTTTTGACTGATTTTTCTCTTGGACAGTGCACGAATAGCGGATTGATGTTCTTTAGTCTGCTTCTTAATAGCATCTGGTAGTTTAACATTGCCTGCAGTTAAATTTGAACGCAGTTCGGAAGTGAGTTTAATAAATTCTCGATCTACATTGTTCAGTATGGCCTTCCTAAAAAGCGGTTTTAAACTACTTAAAGCAGAGAACAAGTATCTATTGTTATGTAACTTCTTCAACGTCATAGTTTCAACTAATATCTTTTCCTATCGCCCACTGGCAGATATACAGTTATTTCACGATCAAAAATATTACTAACAACACGTATTTCTTCAGGTGTATTTTGTATTTTGATTAAGGTTAATTACAATGTATCCATAGGGTTTGCTTGTTGCCTGATTGTAAGCTGAAAGCAGGAATTTAGGCTGACTTGGATAAATTTGTTTGTTTAAAGTTATGAGGGAACTTGAGTCATGAACAACTTCGTACACAATGTAATGAGTAAAGATCAATGCAAGAGTTCGCATGAAAAGAGATTCACTGAAAAGAGATTCATCAGAGATCACTCTGATGAAAGAGATTGTGTAGGACAATGGTGACGGTAATATTTTCATGATGAGAACATGCTGTGAACAATTGAATCATTTCCTCAGACCATTGCTCTATCGATTTGGCCAAATCATCAATAATAAGCCAAAAATTTGGTTCTAATGAATTGAATACAGAATCCGATTCCTTGACGAATTTAATTTGAGGTTCAATTGCCCTTGTTCGATCATACGACTCTTGCCAAACACTATAGCAATAGTATATATTTGTTAATGACGTATGATCTGCTGACAACAACATTTCACGTCGATTCTGAATTAATTCATCAAAAGTGTTGTTTTCCCGCTCATTGATGGCCCACAGAGAAAAGCTCTGAAGGGTGTTATAAAATTGTACATAATCTAAGAATCTCTCTCTTTTTGTGTGTGCTTGCGATTCTATTCAATAAACATCAACCACTGAGTTAAAATCCAATAGTTTACTATATTTAATATATTTACATACAAAAAAGATTTAGCAGTAAAAAAAAAATTGTGCATAAAAAACTCTTTAATAAAATATATAACAACAACAACAACAACTTGTATATTTACAAAAGTACACAAACAAAAATCTACTCTAAGTCATTCAAAGATACCGTTTGTGGTGGCGCCCCCACCCCGCTGGCGGCTGGCTGGGTGGCCGATGGCCGCACCCCCCTATACGTGCGGCCGAAGGCCGCACTCATACAACAAGATGTACAAATAAACTAATCTGTTTCGAAATGTTTACCCACCTAATCACATCTTATTTCGATATCTATTTGAAATACCTACTAAGTCGGTTTAAAGTAGAGTTTGAAAGTCGGTAACAGAAGACAAAAAGTGAAGCAAAATATTAACGATAACGAAAAAATGATTTTTTGGCTGGATTTAAAAAATTATTTAAAATACCATTTTAGGACGGTAAATATACTACTTCTCTGAATTATTGTTAAAAAAGTAATACTTTCACAGAAAGTATTCAAGCAGTACTAATTCGATCAAAAGGTACAAAAACAACACTTTCGTACAACCCGTGTGTAAGTACTCTAGCACCACAAATGTTATTTTCCGTAAGGAACAATATCTCAAAACATTGTTGGAATTTTCCCATACCCCAAAAATATTTTTACTCTCTGACACCTCCTGGGGGGTCTGTACCTGGTTGAATAAATGATAAAGTAAAGGGCTAATCAGCAACAGCTTAGGAACGGATTATATTACTAAGTTGAAACTTTCTAGTCATATAATGCGGGAGAGGCGGAACTAGCGCAAAGGCAATATTTGCATGCTGCTACTGCTACTTTTATTGCTAGTATTACTATAAGTTTCACAACAACTACTATTACTAAAGTTAAGGGTATGAAGGTGAAACTGTCAGAGAATGTTTATATGGGTATTGAAATGAATCGAAACGCACTTTGTACATTCAGGTTGTCAAAAGGGCAAATCAGCAATATCCCAGAAATGATCTAGGATATTAAGTTGGAACTTTCAGGGTATCTTAGGGGGACGATGGACAAACAAAAAGGCACTATGTGCATAATATTACTATTACCACAACTCTAGCTACTACAACTGCCACTCCTATTTTACTCCGACTACTACTACTAAGAACGCTACTAGTAATATAGCTGGATATGTAGGTATTAAAGGGGAGCTTTCAAGGAATGCTTAGGAGGATGTTGAGCTAAACACACCATATCCATGCACGTTCTCAATAAGGCTTAACATTTACATTAAACGAACAGCTTCGAACTCTAAATTGAAACCGTCAGTGAATGTTGAGAGCGATTTCGGACCAAACAAAAGACACTATACGCATATACTACTACTACTACTTCCACATCTACTATAAATCCTACTACCGTGGTTAAGTGCATTAAAGATTAATTTTCCAGAAATTTTGTGTGGCATGTTGAATTAAAAAACGCCACGTTTATGGGGGCTGTCGAAAGGGCGTATCAGCAGTTTCTCCAAAACGGCTTAGAGTATTAGGTTGAAACTTTCGTGACATGACAAGGCGTGTGTTGAACTAATAAAAATACACTAGGTGCTTACTACTACCATTAGTAATATTACTAGTGCTACCACTATTTGTACTACTATTACTAAGGCTAATGGTTTTAGTGAGTAATTTTCCAGGTAATATTCAAGGGGTGTGGAGAGGGTAATTTTTATCGTAGTTCTAAATAATCTAAAACGAGGAGTGTTGTGTCCCCCATTGTATATATTTTGAAAAAACACGTTTTTGGAGTATTTTCATTGAAAAATGCTCTTTCATTGAAAAACAGATTCGTCTCCTGTAGGGACTAAAAAGGAAATTTTGTCCTCTCCCTAGATTTTTGTGAATCGACGACACTAGTCTAAATTAGGTATTAGAACTAGTTCAACATCTGCTCTTCGGGCCATGCTTATTTCCTCTTAGTACTTTAATCCGTCTCTCTGATACTTTTGATATGGCCTTTTGATATCCTGCACGAACATAGTTGTTATAATTTTGCCCCACAGTATTTTAATCCGTCTCTTTGATACTTTTGATACGGCCTTTTGATAGCCTGCATGCACATAGCTGTTAGAATTTTACCCCTCGTTTCTCCTAACATTCCTGGAAAATTACTCACTGAAACCATTAGCCTTAGTAATAGTAGTAAAAATAGCGGTGGCACTAGTTATATCACTAGTGGTAATAATAAGTACACAGTGTATTTTTAATAGTTCAACACATGCCTTGTCATATCATGAAAGTTTCAACCTAATGCTCTCATCCGTTCCTGAAAAACTGCTGATACACCCTTTCGACAGCCTCCATACACATGACGTTTTTAAATTCAAAATTCCTCTAAATATTTTTTGAAAATTACTCCTTACTGCACTAAGCCATGGTAGTAGAATTAGCAGTATTTGTAGAATTAGTAGTAGTAGAACTTGCATTGATGAAAACTTGCATCGATATAGTGTGTTTTGATTTAGTTCAACATCCTTCTCAGCATTCCATGAAGGATTCCCTGTAATACCCACATATCTAGCTAAGTTACTAGTAGTATTCTTAGCAGTAGTAGTCAGAGCAAAAGCAGCAGTAATATTAGTAGTTGGAGTAGCAATAATAGTATGCAAATAGTGCCTTTTGTTAGTCCAATATTCTCCTAACATGCCCTAAAAGTTTCGTTTTAATACCCTAGATTGTTCTTGGAATATTGCTGATACGTTCCCTTGACAACCTGCATTTACGGACTGAGTTTTGATTCATTTAAGCATTCATATAAACATTCCTGAAAGTTTCACCTTCATACCCTTAGCTTTAGTGAGAGTAGTTACTGTGCAGCTAGTAGCAATACTAGCAATAAAATTAGCAGTAGTAGCATGCAAATATTACCGTTGGGCTAAGTCAATATTCCCCACAGAATATGGGCAGAAAGTTTCAACTTAATACTCTAATCCGTTCCTAAGCTATTGCTGATTATCCCTTTACTTTATCATTTATTCAGCTAGTTGCAGCTATCAACGAGGAGAGAGAGAGAGAGAGAGAGAGAGTAAAAAGAGTTTTTATGGTATAAAAAAAGTTCCTACAATGTTTTGAGATATTGTTCCTTAGGGAAAATAACACTGGTGATGCTAGAGTACACATGGGTAGTACGAAAAATCTGTTTTGTACCTTTTGATGAAAGTAGTATTGTTTGAATACTTTTCATGAAACTAATGCTCCTTTAATAAAAGTAGTACATTTTTTGTCCTAAAATGGTATTTGAATAATTTTTCAAATCAACCCAACTAATTCTTTTTTGTTTGTCGTGATTAATATTTAACTTCATCATGTGTTTTTTGTTAGGGACTTTCAGAATCTACTTCAAAATCTCAGACTTGGAAGGAATTCCGAATGGATAAATAAATGGAATGTGCTTAACTGGGTAAACATTCTCAAGCAAATGAGTTTAGTTACATATCTTCATGTGTGAGTGCCAACTATTACCAAACCTCTGCCTGAACAAAGTTTTACAAAGCAGCTCATTCATGAGCTCTTGCTCATAATGGTTGAGTTTTAACTGAATAATCAGTCACTGCAGTATAAAGTCATGTGCGGTATAGAACATATCTTCTATATATACATATCAAATATCGGTTTAGTTACATATCTTCATGTGTAAGTGCCAACTATTACATAACCTCTGCCTGAACAAAGTTTTACAAAGCAGCTCATTCATGAGATCTTGCTCATAATGGTTGAGTTTTAACTGAATAATCAGTCACTGCAGTATAAAGTCATGTGCGGTATAGAATTATATATAAACACAGTGTATCTCTTTGAATTTCATTCTTACAGATCTAATCCTGGTGATTACTAATATGCTAATTAAGCACGATACTCATAAATTTGAAAATTTAAAGAAATTTACTCTTTCCAAATTTGCAAGGATCTGTATCAAACACAAAATGTTGGCATTCTGTTCAGTCTTTCAGTTTAGTTTTTTAAGCCTAAGAGACTTCAAAACAATGAAAACTGAGACCAATTGGGAAATTTGAATTCTTCAAACTTGATCAAATACAAAGTCAGAAACTCCAAGCAAGGCAGGTAGCTGTGACAAAAGAACATTTCTCTGCATTATGATATGTCAAGTTGTGCTCGAAATAAGGAAAGAGTGAAAGCGAACATTAGCACATCAAATGTTTTACAAGTCTTAACCATATGCTTCTTTTTCCGGTTTTGCTTCTTCTACAGTTTTTTTTCACATATTCAGGGACTCTTTCAGTGAGATAAATGCTGAGGTCCTGAAAAGAGATTGGATGCAACTACCACTGTTGAAAAAAGAGGTGGCCAAAGAAAAAATAGCGACATTGCAGTTTTGGAATTAAGTCTCTATTCTCAAGGATGCCATTGCGGTATACACTTTTTACTAATCCATGTACTTTCAGAAAGGCTACTGTGTCTTTGCCTTACAGCAGAACTTCAGCTAAATATTAGTTTTAGAAATTAAATTAATTTGGCCACCCCTTTGAAATATAGCACTGCCAGAAACCATTTTTGATGTTAGGCGGCAAAAATACCAGATTCCTAGTCCAGAAACTAAAAAAATATTTTGCAGTAACGTGATATAGTTGAATTCATCACCTAACTAACTGTTTTGTTTCATGGATTCCGGGTGTTTTGCTTCTATGATTATGCTTGCCGTTATTTTAATAACTGAGAGATTCTTTCTATAATGGGAAATAAATTATTACCTCTATTAGTTACTTGAAAGAAAAATTCTGTAACCGATATTGTAGGATCCTACCAACTACATAATTGACCTGGGCCTTCTGAAGAAGAAACACACAAATAATTTGCTTTCACCAATTAGAAGATAGCTTCTTTCAGTAGGTTAAGCATTTTTTTAAAGGACTGAATAAATGATTAACTTACTGTTCGCAAAAGGAGCTCACCTTTTCTAGTATTAGATTCACATTATTTTAACATACAACCGGTGCAAGTTAGAAATTATCTCGGTTGGCGATTCCCAAGCAATGGTTTGATGATACTGGACCGTTATTTCACAACACAAAAGAAATGAAGATAGGAAACGTATTTCAGACACAATTCAAATACACTTTAATCCCAGTATTTTGTGTAATACCAATTAGTAATTTGTGAAATCATTTACAAATGTTGTGCGAGGTGCAATTTTTGCTAAGCTTTATGATGGGTAAAACTGTTGCCGAAAAAGGACTGTTTGCTGAGTCTGATTAGTTCGATTAATTATATATATATATTTTTTTTATTAGTAACAAATGGGTCACAAAAAAATACAACATACAAATCTCCATATAATGCTAACAAAACAAAACTGCACATAATACCAACAATATCAAAATAGGTCCAGACGCATATTATCGTGTTTGGGATGACCCAAAAAAAGGAACACTTCAACTGCTTATCCACTAATACACTTCCTCGGGGAAATAATACTCTCTGACTCCTTTTCTCTTCCCCCACCCCTAATAAACAATTAATCAACATTCTAAGGATAATAAATTTTTTTACAGGGAACTTAAAGGAATTCAACACTCATACTCATCATGCTTCATCATGAATCATCATGATGATTCATCATGCTTCCTTTGATGTACCGACAATCACCTCAATAAAAACACAAGAAAATGTTTCTCTTTTAACATCCACAAGCATATACTCACTCCCAGATCAATCACCTTATCCGTGTCTACAATACTGGTTAAAACAAATCCGTCGCAAAGAAGCACGAAATTCCTCAAGAACCTTCTTACCTTTTACTTCCGCCGGAAGCCTGTTCCATACTTCAGGACAAATATACCTAATAGAAAATTTAGATCTGGTAGTCACTGGAGCCGGCGTTCTAACTAATTCAACATTTATAGTTTCATAACTATGGTCACTTTCATTATAAAGTTCCGAAAAACATGCAGGTAACAAATTAGAAAAAAATTTATACATAAACAAATTTACATAAAATTTAACCAAACCAAAGAATGGTAAAACTTTTAATTGGTGATACCTCGATCTTACCGAATTCTGGGACAAGTCATTGGTCAAAACTCTTACAGCTTTATTTTGTAAAACACGGAGCGGATACAAATGGCTAGTGAACGTCGACGACCAAACTGTAACACAGTACAGCAAATATGAATGAATAAGAGAAAAATGAATAACATTCTAATAACCTTTTTAGGAAAAATATTTTTCAGCTTCCGCTGAGTTACAACATTTTTGGCTAATTTAGTACTTATAAATGCAATATGATCTTTAAAACTTAGGCATTCATCTACCATTACACCAAGATACCTTACTGTACTTGTCCGTTTTATACTTCCATTTACTAGCTCAATTTCTTCAATCCATGGATAGTAATTTGCACTTCTGCCATATAACATGAACATTGTTTTTTTTCTGATTAACAAGCAGTTTGTTCAATCGCATCCACCTCTCGATTATCACCATTCCTTGTTTCATGCCATTTTTCAAATCCGCTTCTGTTTTCGCAGCCATTGTAAATTGAGTATCATCAGCAAAACTTGGAAGTATTGCTCGCACCGGGCCATTAGTGTACCTTGGAGATGACAGTTGTTTGAGGCATCCATTTAGATCATTAATGTACACAAGAAATAATAGGGGACCCAACACAGACCCCTGTGGCACACCGCACTTTACTGCCATCTCTTCTGACAGGAGTGTAACCAGCCGTACTCTTTGCGGTCTTCCTTCAAGAAATGAAGCAATCAATTTCAGACTTTTAAAACAAATTCAAGTGTTTTCAAGCTTAGCCAATAAAATCTTATGATCAACACAGTCAAAAGCCTTCATAATATCTAGAAAAATGGAACCCACCTTTAAACCTGAATCTAGGTAATTGTTAACAAATGCTGTCAAATATAATACAGCATGCTCTGTAGACATATTTTTTCTAAAACCAAATTGACTAGAGTGAAAAAAAAACTTTTTTTTTCAAAATAATCCATCAGTCGTCTATAAATCAATTTCTCAAAAATACGAGAAATCACTGAAAGTAGAGATATTGGACGGTAGTTGTTTATATCTTCTTTATCACCTCCTCTATACAGAGGAATAACCAGAAAACTTTTCAAGCAATTTGGGTACACTCCAAATTCAAAACATTAATTCAAAAGGTACAACAGATGACTATATATAATTGGGTAAATTTTTTGAACTATTTGAAAGGTTATAAAGTCAATTTCAGCTGCCAATTTTTTCATACTTTTTAAGATATCCTCAAGTTCACGCGATCTCACTGGTTGAAGTTAATGGTTGTATCATTCGCTTCAGTAAGAAAATTCTGGTATGTACCATCACCATTTATACACTCCACAGATGTCAATATTTTTGGCCCTACTTCTGAAAAGTGGGTACACAAGCTATTGGCTACACCACTATCCGACTCCCACGGCAAACTACTGGGAGTTATTGGTTCACTATTTGGGCTTATTACCGACTTAATCAGTTGCCAAGTTTTAGCCGGACTTCCTTCATAATCTTTAAATTTATGTGCATAGTAATCCATTTTTTTTTCTTAAAAGAATTTTTAATTTGCTATTAAATTCTTTATAGTTCTTTATCAGATGTTGAACCTTGAGTCACGCACCTTTTATACATCCCTTGCCTTTTTTCCATTGAGGCTAGCATATCTTCATGGACAACGCTGTCTTTTACGGTTGAAGAAACAGAATAAATTAATGGGTGGTATTTGAGTAAAATATTTGACTGCTGTATCATTTATAGGTAGGCTAATAAAACTTATGATAAGGTTCTAGTGTTTTACAAAACTAAAAGAAGTATGCTGATCAAAGGATTAAATTATATGTCATTGTCACTTCTGAGAATAGGCCTATCCCTATCTGGTGGTCCTACATAACCTAGCCTTGGGGCATCTAGGCTGCAAAACTAAAAGAAAATAGATTCACATGGCTTAATGTATGAACTGTCTATGGTAAAATTATGGTCAATATATACCAAATCATATTATTGAGTTAGGACTAAAGTGAATACACCATTTGATGCCTTTTTTATGCTGATTACAAATATATTAAGCATTTCTATCGGAAATGAATTTCAGCCCCCCCTATATATGCCAATTCAGGGTTAGGTTAGGTATAGCCTATATAGGGGGGGGGGCTGAAATTCATTTCTGATAGAAATGCTTATTATATTTATAATCAGCATAAAAAAAGGCGGTAAAATTCTACTTTAGCTACTTTTGGCTATCTTGGGAAGGGGTTAGGTTAGGAAAATGAGACTTTCAGGGAAGGGTCTACAGGCTAAAGTATATCCTG
>JAQQPU010020138.1:0-15771 GCA_029168905.1 Artemia sp. Kazakhstan ARC1039
TTTTTTTGAAAAACTTATTTTGTGGAATTTTTTTTCAAAATTAATGTGTATATAGATAGATAAATATAAGCGGTATGAGCAAAAAACCCAATTGACTTAAATGTTTTCTAAAAAGCGCAACTGTTATTTTTTCGCAACTGTCAGTCACAGGCGGTTTCACTGCATCAGTAAACACGATTTGGCTCATATATTATTCCCCACTATTGTTCCTGTAACAATGAATTAAGAACAGTATAAACTGTATGGAAATTTGCTTTCTTGCGGCACAAAGGGACTGGTCTTACGAAATTTCATTATATCCTTCGTGCTTAGGAGGGAGGTTTTACTTTGTCCGAATAAATTGTCATTTGGTTCGACTAGGACTAAAATCTTTGAGAAGAGAAGACTTTTATTATTTAATACTAAAATATTTCAATGGTAAAGCCTTATACCTGTTCTCTGAAGTTCGATTATAAGCCTTATATTCACCTAGTTAAAAAGATGAAGGTTAGTGGCATGTCAAGCATATGGATATGTCAAACGTCTTGAATTTGGGTATAAATTTTTTTCTTTATTCTAAAATTCTGTTTATTCCTAATTAAAAAATTTACTTCTTTATCATTATTTTTCCTTAAAATTTTTTCGCTTCAATTAAATTTGCTTTCTTGCAATATAAAGGGACTGCTCTTACAAAATTTTATCATATTCTTTATGTTTCGGAGTGATGATTAACCTGGTGTTTTGTGTATTATCCCTCGGAAATTCCCCCTCCCCCATCTTGGAAAATTTCCCCAGTGGAATATTCTTCACCGAAAATTTCCCTTCATGTTGAAAATCCCCCCGGATAATTCCAAAAGTGCGAAAATTCCAGTCCCTTAATATTTCATTATCTCCAAAGGTTTTTTTTGTAAACCTGAATGAAGACAAATACTGTTTGTTATCCATGGCAGTTTTTAGGGTGATAATAAAAACAGTTTTATTCCTATAATAGTTTACGCTGTTGTGACTAAGAATAACTTATGTATAGCATAAATCAAGACCGTATCCAGGGGCGGGGAAGGGTGAATCTCCTCCCAGAAATGTTTGTCCGGCTCATAAAAACGTAACGCAAATGCATATAAACAAATTTTCGATAGGTTTTTAAAGTTTTTTTGTACCCCCTCCCCCCCCCCCTCTCGAAAGAAAATAATGGTGACGGCCCTGAGTGTAATATAAATGTAAATGTGCTCCATTATAATAGAAAGGAACTTGTTGGTCTAATCACATTTCCGGCCGATCTTTCATTCCTGGAATAAATCCTTTATTTTGCCAGAATTGATCTTCATTTTGACTTTCTAGGACTAATTCTAAGGCTTGTCAGAGAAAATGAAGATGGAAGAACCTTCGAATACTATTCTATAGATCTTAATTATAGAGAATTATTCCTATCTATCAATAATGTTCAAACATGGAATGTGCTTTAAAAAGGCAACATTTCTTTTGTTAATTCTATTTTATCGATTTGGTAAGTATTCAGAATTAGACCTTAGAGTTTGATTAGAAAATTTTCCCTATTATTCCGAGAACGAGTAATAAAAGGAATTTTTCTAGGGAATGTATTCCAGGAAGGCTTTTTCAAATTAATTTCTAGAAAATAATTGAAGCAAAAAATTTGTCAAAAGTGAAACTGTCGCTCAAAGAGTAGAAATTTTAGAGTCAAAACTGTATTAAACATTACATATTTGCTTTAAGACTAAGGTCAAATTTGGACGCAAAATAAAAATGGTCTGCCACTGTTTAAAAACGATTAGCTGCTTCCGAAAAACACTAGTTTTTTCTACCATTTTTGTAACTAAAAGAGAGTGGAGAATTTATAAAATAATAAAAAACAAAAAGTTAGAACTCAGATCACAATTATGTAGTGGAAAATGCAACCAGCTTTATAACACATATCAGCTCTGATTTTGCGTACTCTGTTAGTAATTTCTTTGACAACACCTTGCAAGTTGCAACTCATTTGCAAGTAAAACGAAATGAAAATGTAGAATATCAACGGGAAAAAATGGAAAAGTAAACTAAACAAACTAACAAACAAAAACATAAAGAAAAGGAGGAAGGGTAAGCATAAATTCCATGAGAAAACAAAATGAAAATAAAATAAAATAAAAACTCACATCTTAGAAACATCCAGTATTTATTTACCGCAAATGTACAAAGCAAGGCCAAACGGCATTTGTGATAAATACCGGACGCTTTTAAAATGTGATTTTTTTGTATCTTGTCTTCATTTTGTTTATGCTAGGTTGTTTTGTTTTCTTTTCTTTTCTCTTTTTCCTGTTGATAAAGGCTTCTGGACGTGAAGCCGAAATAATCGGATTTCTATTACTATTAATGAAAAAACATTTTTTGTCAGTTATTCGTTGTCGTATTGAAAAATAATGCCCGTTTTTCTTTATATCCATCTCGTTTTAATTGTACACACCCAGTCATTACTATGTGAAGGCAAAATTGCTTTTCTTAAACCTTTTTAACGGGCTGAAGAACTGCTTTACCAGGATCTCTCCACTTACCTGAAAACGCAGCAAAAGTTTTTCCGCTCTAAAGAACATAGAAAAACGGTAGTTTTTCGATGTTTCTGAATCTTGGTCTTTGTTAGGTAAGATATAGATATGAGAAATTTATTTCTATACACTAAGTCTTTAAATTATAAAAAGTGGCATATCATCCCCACAATCGAGAAACTGGTCAAGACCTAATCTTGAAACTAGTTATCTTTTCATGCCGAAAAATGAAGATTCCCATCAATGGATAAGGACGTTCTAGTCTGTGTCGCTTTGTAGTATTGTCAGAACTGAAACTAAGTTGTGTGTCAAATCGGTTATTTTGTTTGACTGGGTAATCCTTTGGTTCGATGCTAATTGCCTGGTGCTGAATGGTGACAAGTCAAGCATTCTGATTTGTTTCACAGATTTCTCAGGTTTGCCCCTCAACTGTTAGAAATTTCTCTTTCAAGGGGCTGTCTTAATAGCCCCTGTTTGACTGCTTGTCCCAGTTTTTTTAAGAACGACTCCTGAAACAGAAGGGCCGTTTAATTTGAATATGAAGCTGTTCAAAGCATTCTGATTTATTTCACGGATTTCTCAGGTTTGCCCTCAACTGCTAGAAATTTCTCTTTCAAGGGGCTGTCTTAGTTGCCCCTGTTTGACTGCTTGTCCCAGTTTTTTAAGTATGACTCCTGAAACAGAATGGCCGTTTAATTTGAATATGAAGCTGTTCAAAGCATTCTGATTTGTTTCTCCGATTTCTCAGGTTTGCCCTCAACTGTTAGAAATTTATCTTTCAAGGGGCTCTTTTATTAGCCCCTGTTTAACTGCTTGTCCCAATTTTTTAAGAACGACTCCTGAAACACAAGGTCCGTTTAATCTGAATATGAAGCTGTTTTAAAAGTGCTAAAAACTTAAGCGTGAAGAGCAAGGTATTGAGGATTGGGGCAATTCCTTCATATACGGAATAATTTCTGTTTGTTTTGAGTTCTAATGTTGCTCCTTACTTTCGGTTGAAAAAACTTTTTTTTTATATATTTAATTTTCTTAAAGACTGTGGGTAAATTCAGACTCACTGGAAGAATGATCTCCCTATCGTAAAAACGGTTGTTTAGCTTAAAATAAAAATAAAAATCCACTGAAAGTAAAGAGCAACATTGAAACCTAAAACGAACAGAAATAGCTGAAAAATATTACTTTTTACCAGTATTGTAACTAAAACAAAAGGAACCTTTTTTTCTGTCCAGCTCTTACATGCATGTTAATTGCTTCTTTATTGAAGGAGACTTACCAAAACAAGCAAATCAAAAAAGGGACCGAGAACTCATTCCTCTAGTGGAAAATGCAACTGTCTATAACGCATTTAAGTTCTGATTTTACAAATTCCATCAACAGTTTGGAGGAACAAATGCTTTTTTATCTCCGTTTTTGCAGAATGAGTGACTGTATTACCAGGGGGTCTCAACTTACCTGAAAACGTAACTTAATTTTTTCATTCCAAAGAACGTGTAAAAGCGGCTTTGTTTGATGTTTTTGAATTTTTTGTGTTTGGTAAGTAAAATATAGATGGCAGTGATTTATTTTCATTTTGTCTGTCAATAATTTGTAGAAAACGAAATATAAACCCCTTAGCCCTTATCTACTTTTGATTCACAGTACTTTCCCGACTCCAAATACATATACTTTAATAAAGGGTTCCCAGTGTTCCGAAATAGTAATGCCGAATCTCAATTGCATAAAAAAGGAAGGTAGAGATATACAAAAGTTAATTTGCGCTAACTTCAAAGTTGTTAAGCTACATCAATGAAACTTTCTAGGACTCATCTACTGCCCCAATACTGTCCCGGTTAAATGTTATTAAGCTTCTACCTCATCCCTTTACTCCTTCCAACTTTAAAATTGTTGCCTTTCTTGGCCCAAATCATGCTAGAATAAAAACATATTCTTGTGACCTTTTTGTGTAAAATTTCCGCTTATTTTAATAATAGTATTAACGCTCAAATGAGTGTTGAAGATGTCATTGATATATATATCCCCTTGTGGCTGGCTTCTGTTTTCAGTTTTATCAGTTCTCTATACTCTATTTCTTGCTCTTCTTTCTTATTTTCGTTTTTTTCTCTTTTTTTTCTTTGCCAAGAAAGAAAGTATTACAGAAAGGATAAAGTAGAACATAAAATGTAATTATACTACAAGTATCCAAATTCGTGCCTATTTTTGTATAGTGCTATTATGGTTGAACATTTTTTCAAGAGAAACAAAATACACTGTCCTTCACAAGTAAATAAAATACATAAATATATTGGTTGTATAACGAATGATAATATTTCTGATAGACTTTTCTTCTTATCCAATTTTTTCTTAAGCTGGTATCGGTTCTACTTTCACACGGCATACAAGCAGAATTGTTACAGAAGCAAGAAAAATAAATAACAGATAAATCATCCAAAAATTATTAGACATGGAAATAAATCAAAATATAAACAAGGGGGAAAATTCCTTGTGATAACAAATTGCTAAAAGTTGTGATAAATCCTTAGGGTAGTAGAACTGCCTAAAGTCAGTTTCTATCTATTTTTATGTTTGGCTTTGTCATAAAGATGCATGGAATCCATCAAATGCGTTCGCAGAGATTAATTTTAGAAAGGTCATATCGTTAAGTGTAATTAAGTATAGTAAAGTATTGTTAATAATCGAGATTAAGTAAAAGCTATCAACCTTATCTCATTACGAATAAATACAAATAATCTGAATAAGTAAGTGAATCACAGGTGTAGTCTACGTTAAAAAAGAATTTCGGAAAATAATACTTTATAATTTGCATATATTTTATATTTTGTATATATTTTATAATAATTCATTATAATTTGTATATATTTTATATTTTGTATATATATATTATATTTTTTCGATAAATAAAAACTTCAAGTATGGATAAAATCCTTTTATTAGACAGTGTTTCACAAACACTGATAGAAATTCAAAAAAAAAATGCCAGATATTTCGGTCACATATGCAGTGACCGTCATCAGTAGTAAAACTGGCATTTTTACCAGATAAATATCTGGTAATTTTTATGAATTTTTATCACTGTTTGCGAAACACTGTCTATTAAAAGGATTTTATCCCTATTTGAACTTTTATTTAGCGTCATGGAAAGGCAGTGTGGTCTCCAAAATTATCTACTTTATATTTTGTATATACTTTATAATAATACATTATATTTTGTATAATATTTTATATTTTGTATATATTTTATAATAAAAGACTATATTTTGTTTTTGACAACAGCGTTTTAACGAGCAAAATTTTCGATTTACAATTTACCTTGTCTATTGTGCTTTCAAAAATTTTATTTTGGAAAGGTTATTTTATAAGGATAACTTAAGAAATAGTCGTAAAATTACTGAATTTCTTCTTGTTTACTTAATTTTTCATGAAGCCTCTGTTTTTCTTGGTCTAATTCTTCAAATCATTTATTTTTATACTCTTCTTCTTTCCTTATACATATATTAAACGCTTATCCTCTCATACTCTTCTATGATTATTTTTTATAATATAGTTGTTTAGAACAACTTCTAACTTGGCATAGCACTTTTCAGTGATTATATATCAACACACCCAAGGCTATGCACAGGGAGCCCTAATTTAAACCCTTCAGTTTTCCCAATCTAGTATTTTGATCAGTTCCGGGATTCCTCCTTGAAGATATAATATTGGGGTGAACAGCTTGGTAAACTTTAACACCTTTCTGGATTCTCGAATGGCCTTATCATTTTACTATTTACTAATGGCCTACCAAAGCCTATATTTTGAAAAGGTAGGATTTGAATTCGATGCATGTTTTTTGTCTTTTTTGGGGGACAAACCAAACGGTTTATTGACATTTACATATACAGAATTTAGAATATGTTCATTCAGTACAATAGCTGGAGCTATCATAGGCAGTGCTATTGCGCTGCCTGTGATACTTATTTAGAAGAGTCACATCGTTAGAGGCAGAAAGGACCCGAAGCATCCCTCTACATTGGTGCCTTGAAAGCACTAATGCAAAATTTTAACTCCATCGTGTCACATTTCCCATGGAGTTCATCTCTTTCAAAAGTTAACACTTTTTGTCATTGATGAATGGTTCGTAGAACACACAATTACTGAGTATTCAGGGTTTGACGGCCGTTTTTTTCCGTGTATTTCCAGTGGAGAGAGAAAATTCGTGGCGGGAGGCCCGATTCCGCGGGAAGAGTCGAGCCTGTGTTTCGTGGTAGGATGCCCTAGAACTTGACCATTACGATAAACTGGAGATAGGTCGGTTTTAAACCAGTTTTACCAACCATATTCTCATTAATCAAACAGGGCGGGAGATTTAGTAAACAAAAAAAGGCAAAACGCAGAATAAGAATGCTTATTCTGGTTGGATTTAATTTAACACTGAGTTCTTTGATATCTTAGACAATAGTTTGTTTCTAGGCTTCTTAACTCTTATACGAAGCCCAATCATGCAGTCCAAATACCGTCTGATTTCTCCTTGTATGTGTCCAATCGGGGATGTAAGTAGGATTTATTTTCGTGGGGGAGGGGCAAAATAAAATCAAACAAGGCACTTCTTAACTTTATGCAATTATTACGAATTTTATTTTTGCAAAAATTCGCCCCCTATTTCTGTTTTAGTGTTAAATGATTAATCTACTATGCTGTAATAACTGTTCTTCCACCATCTATGAATTTTTTGGGGTTTCTCCGGATTTTCCCGAAAGGAAATCGGGTTCCCTGAAATTTCTCGGAAAATTAACAATGTGTGCCTCGTGGTAACGTTCGTATATTACGAACGTTTATTTTTTTTAAGTCCTCAGAGAACCCATTTTTTGCGGAAATTTTAGGAATCCCCGGAAATTTTGAAAGTAGCTGAAACACTGACGAAAGGAGCGACTTTTGTGTGTTGGAGAGTTCTCCTGAACATTAAAATAGTTACATCCTGGGAGTTGTGTAACTACTGCCTTTATTATTATAAAGTGAAATTTCAAATATTATCAAAGTGAAATTTCGGAATTTACTTATCAAATTACTCGCTTCCTCTTTTTTTGCAAGCATTGGAATTGGAAGTTAACAAAGAGCGAGTGTTTCTGTTCTGCCTTTCAAGCAAAACTCCTTGGTGGATCACGCCCCGCCCCTGATTATGATTAATTAAAAAAAAAAAAATTTTAAACTGAAAGTAAGGAGCGACATTAAAACTTAAAACGAACAGAAATTATTCCGTATATGAAAGGGGCTGTCCCCTCCTCAACGCCTCGCTCTTTACGTTAAAGTTTTTTATTGTTTTGAAAAATAAAGTTGTGAGACAGAGTCAAACTTTAGCGTAAAGAGCGAGGTGTTGAGGAGGGGACAGTCCCTTGCATATACGGAATAATTTCTGTTCGTTTTAAGTTTTAATGTCACTCCTTACTTTCAGTTTAAAAAACTTGTTTTTTTTTATTTAATTTCTGATCGTGTTTTAGTTAATGCAGCTTTTATTTTGGCTCACCGTCATTGAATAAGTAAACAAAATTTGCATAAAAATTTTACTTTTCTTTTGCTAAATGGCTGTCTCTAAATTTGGTTCTGACGTAATATACAAATTAACTTAAGTAACGAACTTCTATATTCGTATATTTTTCTTCTGGAAAAAAAAAAAAAATACAAAGTTGCAGATTTTTGCAGATATGAGCTTGAAACCTATGTAATAGAGTTTTCTGATGCGCTGAATCTGACGGTGTGATTTTCATTAAAATTCTTTCACTTGTAGGGGATGTTTCCCCCCTCTTTAAAAATCAGGTAAATTTTCTCAGGCTCGTAGCCTTTGATGAGTAATACTAAACTTAATAAAATTGATATATTTAGAATCAGCATTATAAGCCCATTCTTTTGATACATTTATTTACATCAAAATTCCGTTTTTAAAAGTTTCGATTACTATTGAGCCGTATCGCTTGTTTTTTTTATTTTTTTTTTTATTACGTATATGTTATTTCGTATATGTGGGGGTTCTCCCCTTAGTCAATACCACGTTCTTTACGTTAAAAGTTAAAAATTGTATTAATTCACAAACCCCTGAATCACAAAGGCCGCTTAATTAGAATAGATAGCTCTTTTGAAATCACTAAAAAAACTGTAGCGTAAAGAGCGAGGTATTGACTTGGGGGAGAACCCCCTCATATACGTAATAATTTCTGTTCGTTTTAAGTTATAATGTTGCTTCTTACTTTCAGTTGGGAAAAACTTGTTTTTTTTTAAATTTAATTTCTGATCGTTTTTTAAATAATGCTTGGAAATCCGGTGCCCCCTTCATAGAAATGTCCCTTACCCCAAAAAAACATCCTCCATGGAAAGATTCTCCCGAGTATCCCCCTCCTTCAGCCCCCCCCCCTACCAGAAAAAAGTCCTTCCTGAAAATGTCTGCATACTTCCCAATAACCAATACAATATGTAAGCAATGGGCAAAGTTCATAACTTGCAGCCCTTCCCCTGAGAACTGTGGGGGATCAAGTCATCCTAAAAGACATATTTAGTAGATTTTCGACTATGCTGAACAAAATGGCTATCTCAAAATTTTAATTGGGTGACTTTGAGAAAAAAATGAGCGTGGGAGGGGGCCTAGTTGCGCTCTATTTTTTGGTCACTTAAAAAGGGTTCTAGAACTTTTAATTTCCGTTCCAATGAGCCCTCCTACGATATTTTAGGACCACTGGGTCAATACGATTACCCCTGGGAAAAAAAAAATAAACACGCATCCGTGATCTTTCTTCTGGCAAAAAACGGAAAATTCTACATTTTTGTAGATAGAAGCTTGAAACCTCTACAGTAGGGTTCTCTGATACGCTGAATATGATGGTGTGATTTTCATTAAAGTTTTATAACTTTTAGGGGGTGTTTCCCCCTTTTTTCGAAAATCAGCCAACTTTTCTCAGGCGCGTAACTTTTGATGGGTAAGATTAAACTTGATGAAACTTAGATATTTGAAATCATAATTAAAATCTGATTCTTTTGATGTATCTATTGGTATCAAAATTCCGTTTTTTAGAGTTTCGGTTACCATTGAGCCGGGTCGTTCCTTACTTACAGTTCGTTACCACGAACTGTTTGATATGAACAATCGAGGTAGCGACAGTAAAAATTATGCAGTGAATCGATTTGACGTGTTTAGGTTTTTGACTTAATTACAACTTTTTGATTCTACTACAGTTTAATCAAATTTAAGAAACATGACCAAGTGTAAAAGAGATGTTTCCACTTCTGTAAGTACGCTTTATTTTAACTTTTGTGTTCACCATGATATTTTTTTGGACAGTATCAAAGTCCTGATTGAGGAATCAAAGGTCTGGTCTCACCGAACTGACCACAGCAAGTGTGGTACATTTCCAATCTTACTTCCGTCTTCAAACGACTGGCAACTTCCGGGCAATACTGTTCAGTTCATTGGAACATATTTCACTGCGGTGGTTATTTACGGGACTAACCTCGATTCTACAGAGTAAAAACCGAAAGGATGAAAAAGCTATCTCTTGAAACATTTCTGTACTATATTTCTAGGGACTTTTCCTAAGCTCTCCGCTCAAATGGGAGGTCTTTTATTTTTGGGTTGTGAAAGAAGAAGACTGTCGCTGATCTATGTATGGATATAAAAAACCTGAATCTCCCATCTCTATGTTGGAAAATAAATAAAATAAAGCCTCGATGTATCGTAAGTGTACAGGAATTTATTTCGAGGGAGGAAACAATTGTGTAAAGATAGTCAAAAGGCAAAAGAAATTATGCTAAAATAAAAATCGTCAGAATTATGATTTTTTAAAGAAAGGACACTGAGAAATGTCTCGTTCTAAACCTATCTGACTGGAGTCAATATGCAGCCTGACTTTTCCTTGTGTTGTGCGCTTAGCTTCTAAGAAAACAAAGTTTATTTTCGCTATTTTTATTCCCAGTATCGAGGGTCCTATTAGCAATCAGACTAGGTTAAGCTTTAGCCTATCGGTTGTCAAGGTTGAGAGGCCTGATCTATAATATTTTGATAGAAGATATTTTTTTTCCAGAAACGTGTAAATTGTTTAAAAACTTCAAAACACCAAACAACCTCCTCATCTTAAATAATAATGTTTGTTTAAGTAAGGAGACACAAATAAATGAAGTTTAAATGAAAAGAAAAAAAAAAAACGCCCAAGTTTCGTCTCCATGTTGCAGGTTGAAAAAACATAGATTGTGACGGCAGTCCCAATTCCTATATTTTAGAAAAAGAGGCTTTGATGTAAGATCTATTTCGGTCTTGCTTGATTTTTCAATACAATTTGTTTTATTCATGGATAGCCTAGAAATAAATTAACTTTGGGGCTTCGCAGTCTTGATCCGGCCCCAATAATACCCCAACATAAATGAAACTAGGCTGCTTGTGCGTGCATTAATGAGCTAAACCCCATTTACAGTGAAATTTTACTAATACCAAGATTTGGTTAACGCTAATTTAAGCCATTTCTACTGTGAAAAATCTGATTGGATCAAGTTAGTCTTAGCTAAATCTAGGTATGAGTAAAATCTCGTTGTGAATAAGCTGTAATTGTTAAATTTACCGAGATATTCAAGGCCGTATCCAGGGGGGGTAGGAGGTTTGACCCCCTCCCAAAAAAATATTTGTCTGAAACACGTAACAAAAATTATTATAAATATATTTTTGATGCGTTTTTTAATCTTTTTGTACCCCCCCCCCCCCCTTGAAAAAAAATCCTGGATAAATTCTTGGAGATATTTTTACCAGATTGGGATGTTTTCCAAGATTTTCTATGTCTTATGAAAGCAACGGTGCGCCAAGTTTACTTGGCTGGATTTTGACTTGTTAGTATCAGCTCCTACCAGAAGTCAACATGTTTTTCATTATTATTTCTACAATTCTTTACTGATTATAACCAAAAGCAAAGGATTGGATTTTAGTATTTTAGCTTTGAGAGCCCATATCTGAAATGTAACTTCTGGAAACTAATCGAAGCTCCTCCGCACACTTCGAACCTAATTTTGAACCTTATACAACATTGCAAGTCGATGAAAGTGTCTCCAAAAGTAATGGATAAGGGACCAGCTTGAATTATTTCTTGAAAAAGCCCCCTCTCCATAAGTCACATCAAACAGGCTTAATTTTAAGTTCCTTTTAAATTCTGAAGCTTTGAAAGATCCGTACTGTAAGGGGAAGCTTGCCCGCTTAGTTTTTTTTTTCACTTTTATTAATCTCCTCCCCTACTATTCTAATATCTTTGCCTGTTCAAGATGATTTCATCTAAAGACAAAACGAACCAAAGTATGAAATGTGCCCCCTCCCCATAATAACATCAGACAGCGTATCCAGCTTTCAAGAAAAAAGGTGATTTGTCATCATTTGTGTTTCCGTGTTCATCGCTTTTTACTTTTCTCAAGTACATCTCAATGGATATAGACATGGCTTATAATAGCCAAAGATTTTATTTCACTTCATTTAAATATGCTTTGATTCGGAAAATTCTACCGTATTAGATAGATAGATAGATAGATAAATAGATTTATTTTCCATATACCAGTAAAATAATTACATAACAATCTACAAATCCCCACAAAGGCTCCATGGCCTGTAGGAGGGGGATTATGAAAAGATCAAATAAACATTAAACATTTAAACACTTAAGATTTAAACAATATAAACATAACATTAATACTTAAACATATAAACATAAGCATTTGAACTTTTAACATGTAAAGCATTTAACATGTAAAGCATTTGCTTAATAAAACAAGAAAAAAAAAATAAAAAAAAGAAATAAATGAAAAAAACTATTGGCAGCAGGCAAAAGTAAAGAAAATTAATCACATGAAAACAAATATTTTTTTACTAGTCTTTTGAAGGTGCCAAACGAGTGGCATTCTCGAACCGAATCGGGAAGGGTGTTCCATGTCAAATGACACGCAACAAGAGGATTAAAATCGGATCTTATTGTTGGTGTATGGGGAATTTGGATATTTAGAGAACTACGGAGTTGATAATTTGACCGATCAGATACAAAAGAAGACGTAAATCTAAGGGATCTAGGAATATCACCATGGATTTGAAGAAAAGCGAAAGACGCACAGGAAAGAATATAAAGTTTTTTAATATCAAGTAATGGTTTAGTTGCCGAACGATTTACATCCTGGATGAGATTTATAGCTTTATCATAAGTATTCGAAAGCGGTTTGAGAAAAGAAGGGAAAGTAGACATCCATATGACTGAACAATAGGAAACATAAGAATGAATTAAGCTATGAAATAGGATTCTTAGAATTGGCCCTGGAAAGATATGTTTTAGTTTTCTTAGAATACCGAGGTTTCTGCATACCTTCATTTTAATCAAATCAATATGGTGTTTAAAAGATAAATTTTCATCTAGGAGGATACCTAGGAAACGGACATGGCCATCCTTTGGTCTACTAATAAAGCCTTTGGATATATGAATTTCAGATAATTGAGGACAAGCCTGGGATATACGAGAAAAAACTAAAAAACTAGTTTTAGAAACATTTAAGGCAAGAGAGTTAGCACCAAACCAAATTGAAACTCTCTCAAAGAGGTCCACTAACTTTGTACGAACCTCATCCTCAGTTCTCCCAGAAGTAATAAGGGTGGTATCATCGGCAAAAGTAACAAGAGAATCCGAGGTATGCAAACTATAGTTGTGAGTAAGGGAGACTGTTGGATGACATAGACGACAGCAATAAAGAGGATTTTTATTTCTAACTGCAAAAATTAGGTCATTTATATAAATTAAAAACAGTACCGGCCCTAAAACTGACCCTTGAGGGACCCCCTGGTCAACACTTGATGGTGAGCGAAAAAGTGGATCAACAGAAATTATTCTACCAGACAAGAAAGACTTGAACCAATAAAACGCACTACCTCTTACGCCAAAATGAGAAAGTTTAAATAGAAGAACACTGTGGGTTAAAGAATCAAAGGCTTTACGAACATCCAGAAACAAAGCAGCAGGAATCAAATGAGAATCTATGGCAGAGTGAAGATAATTCAGTAAAACTGCACAAGCATGCTCAGTCGAATGATGTGCTCGAAAACCAAATTGAAAATTGTGAAAAAAATCTTTAGAAGTAAGAAAATTATTAAGACGAGAAAGCATCGCCTTCTCAAATATTTTGCTAAACACAGACAACAAAGAAATTGGCCGATAGTTGGCTGGATCATTTCGTGTCCCCCCCTTATATAATATGATGACTCGAGCACGCTTGAGACTACTCGGGAAAATACCATGCTGAAAGGAGAGGTTAATAAGTTTTGTTAAGGGATAAATAATGGAAGGAAGTATGAACTTAATTACTTTAGTAGGAATATTATCAGGGCCAGACGACGAACAATTTTTCAATCCCATAACAATTTTAGCTATTTCTTTCTCCGTCGCTGGTTCCAAAAACATTGACTTCATACAAGGTGGCCCAAGATAAGACCTGAAATTGGATCCTGAAGGAGAAGAACCAACAGCCGAAGCGGTCCTTTTACCAATATTCGCAAAATATGAAGTAAATGCATCTTGAACATTCAGTTCACCTTCGATGATTTTGCCATCGAGATTCAAAAAAGAAGGGGTTGATGGAGACTGAAAAGAGGGCCTAAGCACAGAATTTATAACCTGCCATGTTTTTCGTATATCTTTACCACAATCTGAAAAACAATTAAAATAATACTGGGACTTGGCCTTTCGACACACAGAATTATAAATATTCCTATAAATTTTAAATCGCTGAAAGCAAATAGCTTTCATTGAAGGGCTAGCAGACTTAAAGGCCCTCCAGAGATTATTTTTTCTCCTACAACTCCTAAGGAGACCAGGGGTCATCCAAGGATTTAGAGGAAAAGCATTCTTAGACTTTCGATCAGAAGGTGAAACAGAACAAATATCAAGAACAGCGTCTTTAATAGACTCATAAAAAGTATCAAATAAATTACAAAATCAGAATCACTCTCAAAACCACCCCAAGAAATTTCTGCCAATCTTGACCTAAGAAGCATCAATTCCACTTCACCAAACCTAAAAGGCCTCTTACCAGACTCACTAGTCCTCTCAATAGTCAGTTTATCAAAACAGTATCTAGAGTAAACAGCGAAATGATCGGAAATGTCGCTCACTAAAACATAATTTTGGATCAAGGTGGCCGTACAGAAAATATTGTCAATCAGAGATGACGTACTCTCTGTTATGCGAGATGGGATACATACAGAAGGTAAAGTACCTGCGGCAAGCATGGACGACAGAAAATACAAAGATACAGAAGACTTTATATCCATCAAGTTTATATTAAAATCTCCCATAATAATTAATTCAGTCGACTGTTTTAGGATGGTATCCAGTAGATCATTAAGGGTGTGTAGAAACAGTGGAATAGAGCCACTAGGAGATCGATAAATAATACCAACAATTAAATCCTTACCTCCACATTTAATATCAACGAAAAGTGACTCAAAGACACCTTCGATATTTCTGGATAAATCCATTCTAAGAGAATATGGGAGATTATTAGAAATATACAAAGCAAGACCACCCTTGGCCATCTTTTGTCGATTCAGTCGTTCCATTTTATAACCTTGCAAATCCAAAAGCATATCATTTTTAGAATCTAAAAAAGTCTCGCATAAACCAACAACCTCAGGTAGCCCATCAGAAACAATCTGTTTTAGATGGTCAATTGAAGAACAAAGACCCTGGATATTCAACTGGAGCACTGAAAAATATCCATCCCGCTTGACAGCCTCCCTCAGACTAGAAACATATTTACTAATTACTGTGTGGTTCACTGTGGTCAAATCACTGTTGACATGTCCGATAGAATTATTGATAATGCTTAAAACATCTAACGGGTTATTTTCAAGCTCAAAAAGTCGTCCTACAACTTGGGGCGTTTCTAATTTGCCAGTAAAAAAAGACAATCGATTTTAGATATGGCATTAAATCATAAAATATACATGCACAAAAAAAAAAAAAAAAATCTAAGCACAATCTGCGAATGATCGAATCTTTCGTATCATTGATTGACCAGTTGGTTTGGCCAAAATTTGCCCGCGGTGAGTCCATACATTAAATTTACCGAAGCAATCTCTTGCCGCATTTAAAATTTCACGACACTTTTTTGTTAGCGATTCTGATAAAAATATTCCACTCTTTGCTAGTTTAGTCTTTTCTTTGAAAACAACTCGAGCTAATTCCACATTTTTGAAGCGTATTAGCACTGGAGACACTTTAGATTGATC